>JAYMTF010000282.1:0-41258 GCA_036897485.1 Pelargonium nanum
TAGAGTTTTGAGAATTAATAATTCGAAAATCGAAATGGAAATTAAGTCAATTCATTGATAGGTTCTCTATTTGATTGGCTCAATCACTCATTTCACGACCCATCATATTTATAATTGTATGGTTCTCGATTTGCTTTCATCTCGTTTTCTTTTTTCTCGCTCGTGCTTTTACATCAATCATTCAAATTAAATAACGCTAGAACACGATGTGTTAACACGATTATTACATCATTTTGAAAAAATAGATTATCAACGATATATAGAACAAGTGAGAATCAACGACGGAAAGAATGTCGCTAATCAACTATGAATATAGCGACGAATTGAGCTTCTCGAATCACCAACCGTAAGTTTATGTCACTATGTTTGTCGCTACTCCACTATAAGGTAAACTACGTACCGCTTCTTAGGCGCCTGACTAATTCTATCACAAATGCCGACCTCTAGATGCAGAAGACGTTGTCGATCGGGGTGATCTAATTGTTCCTACAAGGTGAAGACAATGGGTCGGACCATGTAGTTCCCTTTCTTTTGCCGAATTTCAATCAAGAGGTTGAAGAGAGATAGTGCATCAAGTTGTTTGCATGAGCTAATTCGATTTTCTTCTTCAAAAATTTTAGATGAAGGATCTTAAGAAAACCGTTGACACACGTTTGTCTTTAATATTTGTGTATAATTATCAACGTGTTGTATTTATATTAACTTACATAATATATATAGCAGTATGTAAGTTCTAACTCTAAATGAAACATTCATAAATATATTCTATCAATCAATTATTTTGTCCCAAATCAATCGATCAATGCACAAACGTCTTCAAAACATGGTTACAAACTCTAGAATTCGCACCTTCGATTGGATCACATCTTCAAGAAAACATAAACAAGAAAATCGTCCCTTCTCGTGACACCATTGATCGATGAAAATGAAATAGTCCAAAAAGAGAAGGGACAAAGTATAAAATTCTAGAACATTACAATAAATAGTAGTTTGTACATTACAATACCATATAATATACACAATCTCATAGGGCCAATGTGACATGATTTAACACATGGGTGTCCCTCGTGCATGTCACATGATTAGACAACACATTTATAGTAATTGTTTACTATACAGTTCATAAGATTATAGACAGTACTAGAAACTTATCTTGTCTGTTGGTGCATGGATACACGTTTGTTGGCATTATTAATGCCATTTTTTTTATAGTTTTTATATTACTCGGGTTAAAAGAGCACAACAGAATTTGTCGTTTTTTAATTATTTTAGTTGGATAATTATTTGACAATAGTTCTACATTTGAATTGGATGGAGGGTGGAGCCTCCGGCTAGAGTCTAAGTGCGCCAGGTAGTTTGAACGTGAGTACTATCAAAAGCGTTACCAAAGAATAGTACTACATTTGAATTGGATGGAGGGTGGAGCCTCCGGCTAGAGTCTAAGTGCGCCAGGTAGTTTGAACGTGAGTACTATCAAAAGTGTTACCGAAAGAATAGTACTATCAAGAGTACTACCTAAAGGCGGGCGGAGCGCGCTTGCAGTCACGATGAACATAAGCCTAGGTGCGGACACGGGTGAAGAGAAAATTCGTTGTGTTATAATTAGCACTTGACACCCTCCAAAACAAAATCTATATTTGTATATGTATTCAAATATGTATTATATTACACAAGAATATTAGGAAAAAATATATCACCAATTCCCCACTGAATCAATTTGATCTTGCTGGGGCAATTGTTTGTGAATTGAAGTTGGTGTGAAAGGCAAAGGAAATGATTGATCTGTGGACACAAAATTTGGGTGAGAAATGATATTTGTGGAAGAATATACACTTTTGTAGGGTAAATTATGTTCATGTTCTTGGTGGTGTTGTTGTAGCCTTTGATCGGATCGTTGTTGTTTTGGAACATTAAGCTTCTCGCCCTCGATGTCTCTATATTTGTTGAGGTACAATTTTAGGGGGGCCAAGTAATCTTCGAATCCAAGCGTTGTAATCGCCCAAATAATGTCATCTCCGTTAATTGTCTTTCTTTTTTCTCTTTGGCATTTATCAGACGCTTCTCCAGTTACAAAACTAATGAATTCGGAAACACATTCTTGCACTGTCTCCTTCGCGTCCTTGGAGATCTTGCCATTACTCGGAATCACTTTTTTCATGATTCGGCCAACGTTCGCTATGGGAAGAAACCTATCTTGTTCTTTGTTGTTGTTATTGTTGTTGTTGTTGCTGCTGCCGGTGCTTTTTAAACATGGGCTATCCGGGCTTCCGATGGCCGGCCCATTAGGCCCATTTACATTGTTCTCATCTTCCATGTGTCTCTATTTCCTTTTTGGTGCTTTCTTGCTTTGAGGGATTGGTTTCTTAGCCTTTTGATCAAATGCTATTTTGTGTGGATTGACATAAATTGGCAAAGAGAACATAAAAATAGGCAAATAAAAAGGGAAACAAAATGACTTGGTTGATTGTGAACAATTTTGAGTCCCTTAGACTCGCTCTCTATGTGGAACATAGTGAGCAATGTGTAACCAACATTTCTTCTACCTAAAATTGACTCCTAACACAACATTGTCTTTTTTGTTTAGGTTGTTTTCTTATTTTGGTCATATAATTGACCTTCTACGCTTAACATTAGAAAATTGTTATCCTAAACGGACCTACTGGAACTGTCAATTTGTATTAACGTATTGTGTTCATGTCGTATTAAAGATCAAATATGTGTCGTATATATAAACACAATGATGACACGTTTGATAATTGTGTTGTCATGTCCTAAATGAGAGTTTATGTATCGATATGTCATGTTCGTGTCGTTCTTGTCCAACATGAACATAGCACAATCATAAATAATTTTCAACACGAACAAGACATTTCTCGCAAATGGGATTCTTTCCCAGTTCTGATTCGTTTGAATTATATACACACATTTATATAGATTAGGTGAGTTTGGGAAAAATATTATATGATAACATGAAGGAAAATACAAGTTTTATACTAACTTTACCCTAGTGGGTATCATGAGACAAAATTGTATGACAAAATGCAACCAAATCATGTATTATTAAGCACCAAAATCAATATGGGCAGGTAAAGTATATTATAGATACTCCACCGAATTAATTAAATTTAAATTTGTGGACCTAATTTACGTTTCCTTTCTTTTATTACAAGTTTCAATATTGTTTTTTTTCTACTATGCTATCATTATAATCAAAGTCCAAACTAATTTTTTAAATCATTATCAGAGAATAAAAATGAAAATATCTTTAAATCAATATCTTTAAACAAATAAAATAAAACACGTGCACAAATTATACATATGCTAATCCTATTTGATGGATATAAATGATAAATTATTAGATACAAAAAGTAACTTAATTAATAATTAAGCCTAGAAAACATATATTGACCCAGAAGGAAGCTAATTTTATAAAGTATTAGAATTTGAAGTCTTATGGTTACATGCAGGTGTCACAGAACCATCACAGACCACTTAGATAATCAAATCCACATGACCTGTCACTCAAAAATAGGACCCACAAACATGATACATAGAGGTGGCAATTCGAATTTTTCAGTTCTCGTTGAAAATATCCAACACAAACCCGATTCGAGCTGTTCGAATTTCACATGCAAAACGTTTGTGTTTGCTCGACTCTACCTATAATTTCCCATCAACCTGAGGTCGATTTCATTTATGTGAACCGAATCACAAACAATTTAGTCGGATTTTGGGTGCTGCAGGTCTGAGTCCAGATTGTTGGCTCTTATAACACCTCTAATCCTAAGAAGAAAAATTAGAGTTGACAAATGGACTTACATCTGGCTGATCATCGTTGATTTAACCTGATAATATTATGTTTAGGTTGATACAAAATGACTAGATAAGTAGTCAACCATTTTTTTTACTTGATCTGTTTAGGCCCGGGTCTAAAAGGACATAGTCTAAGTAACATATGGCTTACCGATCCAATTCGCACTTTTTTCCCGACAAACCCAACTAGGTTCGACTCGACTAAAACTTGTCACTCGTTTGACCTAAAATTGCAAAAACGTCGTCAAATTTTGAGTATTCGCACGTTCAGCTTTAAATTACCGGCATACACTTAGTATTTCTGACATCCAGAAACGGACACTTTTCTTGTCTCCTGAAGACTCTGATTTTACGGTAATGTTGACTTGTGCACGCAATGAACAGCCGCCTCAATATGATTGAATAAATAAAAAGTTCGTTTTTCAAAATAAACAAATAAATAAATAAAAACCCAGAAATGAATGTGCAAAAGAGAATCCAAAAATTTCAACCCAAAGACCCAAACTGAAAAGAAAGAAAAAAGTTGCTTTTTTGAAGAATTGGGTTGATTTATCAGAACACTGAAAGGTGTAGAATCAGTTTGAATCTCATTTTCTGCTATCCAGTTAAAAAAAAATCCAGGTAACATCTCAATCACTCTGTCTTTTCAATGTTTTTTTTGCAGACATGGGTCTGTTTTTGCTATTGCTTGCTCTTGTTCAGCGACTTGTGCTTGCTCTTGAATTGGGTTTGTTTTGTGGTTTGTTGATGGGTGTTTTGTGGATAGTTCTTTTTAGCCATTTGGGTTCATGATAAATTTGTAAATTTTGTGTCTTTGATTATCTATCAGAGCATGTTTTAGTTCATATCTTTCACTTTGAAGAATTAGTGGGAAAATAGCTTACACTTCATATTGAAATGGGTTTGTTTTTTCTGTTTGCTCTTGAATTGGGTTGGTTTTGGATTTTGTTGATGGGTGTTTGTGGGTAGTGCTTTTTAGCCATTTGGGTTCAAGGTAAATCTGTAAATTTTGTCTTTGATTATCTATCAGAGCATGTTTTAGTTCATATCTTTCACTTTGAATAGCTTACACTTCATATTAAAATGGGTTTGTTTTTTCTGTTCGCTCTTAGATTGGGTTGGTTTTGGATTTTGTTGATGGGTGTTTGTGGATTGTGATTTTTAGCCATTTGGGTTTATGGTAAAATTTGTAAATTGTGTCTTTGATTCTCTATCAGAGCATGTTTTACCTCATATCTTTCATTCTGAAGAACCGGTAGTGAAATAGCTTACACTTCATGTTGAAATGGGAATTTTTGTAACACATCTTTTGTTTTGTGGGATTTGGACTGTTAGGAGATTGTGAAGTGGATTTGAAAGGCGTGAGTTAGATAGATTGGGAATTTCGGATAGCTAAGCTAATTGTGAACTTAGGTCGATACTCAATTTGGAACACAAAACTAGTAAAGAACCAATTCGGTACATGAAGTTTTGAGTTGTATCCGATTTGGTATTGGGCCAAAGCTTCGTCTTCCATATTGGGTTTTGCTGTTTTTCGAACATTTTCAAGACAAGTAATGGATTGGAACTCAATTACGGGGTTTTTTGGCGGTTTGGTTTTGAGAATTCTAGGTTGCTTGACATGGTACCTCCAAATTGATATCATTGGCAAAGTCATAAATACAAATATGCAAATGCTATCGGTTGTTTGAAGTTTACACATCCCTTAATCTGATTATTTTCTGGTATTTTTGGAAATCGGTTTTGGGAAGATGATACAAATTATCTTCATTTTAGCATTTTGGCAAATGCTGAAAATGTAGTTGTATTTTTACAACAGATACACATCAATATGGGGAATCAGGAATCTGTATTTGATAATCCAGACGATGATCATTCCATGCGTCAACCGCCTTCTTATGCCGGAAGTTCAACGGATCCTAGATATCGGTATACTATGCCTCAACAACCTTATATGGGCAGTTCAGCTGATTCGAGCTATCGGCATACTCGACATCAACCTCCTTCTCATTCAGGGACTTCAACGGATTCTAGCAACCGACATACTCTGCATCAAGCCTCTTTTGCAGGAAGTGCAAGAGATAATGGCTATCAACCTAAGCAGCTATCCACGTTTATACCCGACAGTTTCAACTCGTTGGATCAGGTTTCTTATTTAGATCTTTAACTAATAGTGTTTTGTAGAACTTTTGAATTCTCTCGAGTTGCATTCGGATTCTTGGATTGATTTGAAACGTTGTATTTCAAATACAAATGTAATGTTTTGGAAACCATAGAAATAGCCAAATCCAAGTTCTTTATGCATCAAAACATTGGATTTAGCTCAAGTATTGTGATAAAGACCGAACATTATGCATTTAGGTTATCAATGCATTGCGAGAAGCGGGACTTGAATCATCAAATTTAATCGTTGGCATTGACTTCACAAAAAGCAACGAGTGGACAGGTGATTCCTTTTGACAAACTGAGATTGTCCCAGCCTTTATCATTTTTCAAAATATAAGGATTGAAAATATCGTATATTATTGATCGTAGGAAGGTTTTCATTCAACAGGAGAAGCCTCCATGCAATTGGTGGCAAACCCAATCCGTATGAGCAGGCAATCTCTATAATTGGCCGTACTTTGTCTCCTTTTGATGAAGATAACTTGATACCTTGTTTTGGATTTGGGGACGGTCAGTGGTGATTTATATTTGGCTTCCATAGAAAGTTCAAATTGCATTTCCATGGTTTTCTGATTTGGCATAGCTTACTTTTTAGCATCCACGCACGATCAACATGTGTTCAGCTTCTACTCTAATCACCGGCCTTGTCATGGTTTTGAGGAAGTTCTTGGACGATATAGGGAGATTCTTCCTTTCTTGAATCTATCAGGTTCGTATCTATACTACCCATCATAAAAGTTTCATGCCATTTTCTTCAGTAGCTTATTCAGTATCCTACTTTTTTTTTTTAAATGGCATGACTATCGAATGATTGTGATAAATACCGTTACCATAGTTGTTAAAATCTCTGTTTCCCTATTTGATTCAATTCATTTCACCCCTAAACATAAAAAACACTACTAAATTGGACATGGATAAGAATCAGGAGAGAATCACCCGATTCACATATGTTGGGTCACAAGAGGCTGGCCGTGCCAGATCAGGTTGAATCTGTTTCGACTTGTATAGAGAAAAATTCATGAATATTTGGTCCAATCACCAGTTTTAATCGCGGTATATCAACCATGACCGTTACCTTTTTTTCATAGGTCCGACTTCATTTGCCCCGATCATTGATGCCGCAATTGACATTGTGGAAAGAAGCAACGGGCAATATCATGTTCTTGTCATCATAGCAGACGGGCAGGTAAATGGAACTTGTCATATAATGTCCATCTTCATTTTATTCTTTTCGCCGGTTTCTTTCAAATTCTCTTAACTACATTCGTTATTTCAGTTTTGAGTGTTTCTGTATTTACATAGGTTACGAGGAGTCCCGATACTCCGCCTGGAAGGTTCAGTCCTCAAGAACAAGCAACTGTAAATTCCATTGTGACCGCTAGGTAAAGAAATATACTATTCACAGCCCTTATAGTGTTGTATTTAATGTCTCACCTTGGTGCTATCATGATACTACTAGCCAATATCCTCTATCAATCATTTTGGTTGGAGTTGGGGACGGCCCATGGGACGCTATGAAACAATTTGATGATAACATTCCTCAGCGTGCATTTGACAACTTCCAGGTATGAATTATAGCCCGGCTTAGACCAAATAATTGTCGGTGTGATTTTTTTGGTTGTATAGTAAGTAGAAATTCTGGATAATACGATGAACTCAATCATGAGGATCATCAGCAAACAATAGTTAGGTTCCGAAGGTCTAGTCCGACCTTGAGCATACGGCATTGTTTAACGGGCAAAATTGTAAGTATGCTTATCGGAGCACTTTTTGTCGGTCTGGGCCCGTTATTATCGGGTCGGGCCAATGATGACCGGTGGACTGGATTTGGGCTTGAGTCTAAATAGGACAGGCCAAAAAAACCAACTAAAGAAACAATCTTCTATGCATATTGCATAGTGAGTAGTTACTGTCGACTGAGGGGGTGAACTTGTGCGCAAAAGTACGGTTGCTGCCTTGTGACCTTGAGTTCACGAGTTTGAGTCAGAGTGGATTTTGTCTTGTACTAAAAGACATTTACTCGTTTTTGTGCAATACAAGAAGTCTCTTTTGAAAGAAAGTACACAAGGATAAGAATAGGTGACATACAGGATAGGAGGCGACCTCACAAAAGCAGGGATTAAGATTGTGTATATAAATGCCCCTTTACAAACCTTAGTGGTAGTAGCTTTATACTAGAATCGGGTTTACCAGGAAATCATGTAGATTGGACAATCCATGCATTTTCTATGTAAAACCCACGAGGCCACGACCCTACCTGGCCTGCAACCTGTACTATAGCTCTTGCGGGTTGAGTTGTTTCTTTCCAACCCGGCTCAAAACCCTGCTTTGTACATTGGCCTGCCTTTCATGGCATAATGTCGAGTAGTTAACGTGGTATTTGCAAATTATATTTTCTCGTCATGTGTTTGAAACTTAGGCATATATATATATATATATATCTTGCAGTTCGTCAACTTCACGAAAATCATGACCGAAAA
Source organism: Pelargonium nanum (assembly GCA_036897485.1). Classification (NCBI taxonomy): domain Eukaryota; kingdom Viridiplantae; phylum Streptophyta; class Magnoliopsida; order Geraniales; family Geraniaceae; genus Pelargonium; species Pelargonium nanum. The sequence continues at coordinate 8,460 of JAYMTF010000282.1, forward strand.
CAAGGAAGATTCGAAGAAGGAAGCCGCTTTTGCTCTTGCAGCCCTTATGGAAATTCCATTTCAGTACAGAGCCACGCTATGCCTTCAGTCCGAAAAGTAAGACCCGTAGCTGCATTTTATACTCAACGTTTCGCTTATTCACTCGTCAAGTTCTAAACATTCACTCTCACCAATTATGCAGTAGAGAGGTGGTTGGAGGTCCACATACAAGAACACTTCCACCTCCTCGGGAAGTAATCGAACATGACGAAGCACTTAGGTCAGTCCCGCCCACGAGAAACCTTGAAAGAGCCGACCCAACAGCTCCGGTGGAACAGGTTCTTTGATTGTTCTTCTCAATTCTTCGCCTTGAATATGTGTTTTCTTCTCGGTATGTTGATTTAAGAAATATTTTCTTTGTTCAAGGTTTGTCCCATTTGCTTGACAAATTCTAAGGACATGGCTTTCGGATGTGGTCATACGGTATGTGCATCTAAATCTAGTCTTGAAATAGTGCCAAAAACATTAGACATGAGCTATAATAGATGCGTTTATGTTAGAACTGGCAAATCGGCTGGCTTGGCTCTTGTTTCTAAAACCGGACCGGAGGTCGACCAGTTCTACTGGTATAGTTGTCTAGTGATGTGGTGCCCAAAATAAAAGCTTTTAATCGGGTTAAACCCGATTTTGGTCTTGTTAAAACTAATTTGGTTTACCATATAGGTCTAGATCGAACTAGTAGATTAGTCATCTCATTCCGGTTTTCAAATCTAGGGCTTCATCAAAAGAATGAAACATAGCATAGAAATGAAGGAATTGATTGATTTAGTTATCGAATTGTTGTTATCTTATGCATCTAATGAAATTTCAATCGTATCATTGTTATGAGCTACAAATTCAACGCCTTAACATGTTTACGGGTTTGTTTTGTGCTCCAAGACTTGTAAGGATTGTGGAATGACCATTTCGTCGTGCCCTCTGTGCCGGGAACCAATAACTACTCGTCTTAGACTGTACACTTGAGCCGGTGAGTTCTGCTTCATCGAAAGGATTCGAAGCTTGTTGTATCAATCAAATCTTTATAGTTTCACTTCATGTTTCATTATTACAAAGTTTATAAGATGTCCACATAAATGTACAAGAGATTAATGTAATTATGTCTACTCCAATCTTCAAAAAGAAAAATTGTACATCATTATAGCAAATACACGTTTTGTTTCTGTTTTATTTTAAATTTTGAATTATTATTTTTGTAAATAGTGATCATTGAACTAATATAAATGTTTTAAATGATATTTTGGTGACAAGAGGATCGAGTGATAGATTGATCATCACCTTAACTGCATAAAAACACATGTGATTAAAGTACATGTATCAATCAACTGTATGATTTTGAATTGTCTTGTCACATCGATATACAATTTTCGTTACAGAGAGCAATTACATTCAATATTGTAGAAACAATACGGGAGGTTGAATCGATTTGTTGATCAGATAGTACTTTTCGAGCGCCCCACGAGAAAGGTAACCTAGTTCACGATGCTCCCGTCATTTGTGAGATCTGAGGATGGTCATTACTGTTGGCACAAACAATATCTCTAAGATCCAACACCATCAACCATAAAGACCTGTAAAAAAAAAAAAGAGATTTGGTGATTATTCGCGCTAATCAAACAAAATAGGTAACTACAAATAACTTACTCGTATTATTGTCCATAAATACAAAATTGCTTCGTAATTACTCGTAATAAAAAATCCTAATACTATGGCTCAAACACGGGATATGAACAGTATGGATCAATGGAGGAAATGGCACCAACCTTGGAATCAAGTTTAAAAGCTCCATCGGTCCAATTGCACCTTTGCTTCGGCCATGTCTTTCTGCGCCTTCTTTCTCCGGTAAAAGATTGGACAATCCCGACTGAGAACAAAACATACAGTTAAAACTGAAATCTCCAAATGACATACAATATAAGTGAAATGTTTCGGCAAAGATATAAGAAAGACCTTGTGCAGAGAACGTCTTGATGGAGAGAACCTTGACACTCTTGGCACTGTGTCCACAACTTCCCAAAAAGCATCTCTAGCTCAGACACTGCAACCAGTTCAAGTCTCAATAATATATACTCAAGGAATCTTTCATCACATGTAAGGATCATTTTGTAGTTGAGTATAACATGAATTTATACAAGATACCTACCATGAGACACGGTTTTGCAATACAATTCTGCTTCTCTACCCTTGCAGTGGGAGCAAAGGGTTCGGTCTGAATTGCTGAGAAAATACACCGAAGTTAAAATTTTCAAATAAGCCTATTTATGCGCGTGCGCAGACAAATTTATAAGTTGGAAGCAACTTGAGAAGCATTTAAATGCGTACCTAATTAAAGCTCTACAACCAATGCACGTGAGTTGTTTCTTGGCGAATTTCATAATGCCACTGTTTGAAGGAGTGGAGATCGAAATAGATCTTGTGTGACTTCCATGAAGGAGCTCTTTGCTTGCATTCTTCAAAATCGGCTCAAAAATTCTCAAAAGTGGCTGTAAAATGATAATCATTTTAAATAATAAGTATACGGAGAGAGAGAGAGAGAGAGGAATGAACTATTATACATGTCATGAAGTGCTAACTGTTAAACTAACCTTGCTAATTTGATTTTCAAGGTAGTACTGTGGATCTATTGGTATGTTATTTTCCAGCACATAAATAGGATCCTCCGACTTCTCATAAGCCTGATTGTCCGACTTGTTAAATTTTGTAAACAAGCACATAATAGAAAAGCGTTATAAAAGGAAACAAGTAACAGTAAAAATTACCTTAGCACCTTTAGCAGCTTTGATGATTACATATGGTACTCGGTCCCCAACATTTGGAGCAGTGGCAGCATCTCGCTGTCAATTAAAAAATCGACCAAATTCTCTTATGTTCCAGAACCATTATTGACATATACGCAGAATCGCAGATAAAACACGTGATAAATGATCATCAGAAGGTCATAACAAACCTTGCGCATGCGTTCAGCAAGTTCAACATGAGCTGTCTTTACATCATAATCATCTCCCGTCTTCGTCAGACCCTGTTGGACTATAATACATCAGTGCGTGAACTACCAATTTATTGTGACTAGCAAATGATTTTATGACCGAACAATTTAGCTACAATAGAAAATAGCTAATGGCATAATGGAAAGACCATCAAGAGCACCATTTGACCAAGATAATTTTTCTCACCTTGGTAATAACCAGAAGTGACAAATCCATGCGGTTCATGAGAAGATCTGAAATTGTATTCTTGACGAACTGAACAGCTCCAGGAACGTCCCTGTCAATCAGTATTTTGTGGAGGCACTCGTTTACCAAGTTTTTTACCAATAAACAATTGTCTCGTCGTACAGTTTCTATGCCTGTCAACAATCAAGATGATTTAGAACAAATTCTAATAATATATATATAGCAAAGCACTCAGTAGGGCAAGTGGTTGATTTCACTTGTTCCCTCGAGGTCTCAAGTTCGAGTCCCGGTGTTTGTACGCTTGCTGATCAAAAAAAAAAAAAAAAAAAAAAGCAAAGCACAAAAGGGCAAGGATCTTAGTTGTTTACCTTTAGTGTCCATTTTGTCATATTTGTCTGGGTTTGTCCAAAATAAACCAGCATACCTCTTCTTGCTAATCAGTAGATATGGAAAATAAACCTTTTCGAACTCCAATTTAATGGGCTTCATAACACAAGTAGGAGAAAAAGGAGAAAGAAGAAATGAGTAGGGAAAAACGAACAAGAAATTCAAGAGAGAGGAAAGTAATAATAATTGTTAGTACTTTAATGAAAGTTCCGCTGATATATTCAGCCGCTTCTCTTCCCAAGTTCATTGCAGCATCTACAGTGGATACACCAAACTGTACCATAACTGAATCTGTGTCTCCATATATAACCTGATACCACAAATTCTCTCATCAAAATAAGTTGATGTTAAAGGAAAACAAACGCAAACACGTTCATGAAAATGAGTATTTATATGGAGCCGCAATGGATGTGTTTAAAGAGAAAGCATTTGAAATCCAAGGTATCGCACAAAACATATCAACAAACTATGACTGAAGCAAAAGTCACAAAAAATGTGATATTCAACATGTGTTCATACTGCAGAAATGATCCAAAGGGGAGGAAAAGATTACTTTCAAAGAAGTTTCCTTCTGAAAGCGGAAATTCGTGTGAAGAAAATATGGGAACAAGATGGGGCACTTGCAGAACTCAACAGAATTAAAAGTACCAACCACACTCAACATGTGGCTACACCTTCCAAACAATAGTCTGGAAAATAAAATTGTACCTCAGCATTGTGTTCATAGCCCGCTTGCGTTGTAAATTTATCTTCCACAAGTTTTTTTGTGTGCTCAATCATTTGTCGACCTTCACAAGACAGCCAACCACAAGTACTTCAGTTGTTTTAGCTTATCAAGAGAACTTTTTTTATATGATTGAACAAACTGTTTGGGCTATACCGTAGCTTGTAACACTAGAAGATATCTCTAGACAAGGTAACTGGCCAACAGTAGCTCCTGTGAATCCATATACAGAATTTGCACTAACCTGGGAAAAGCACCAGACATTGTAGAGAACGGAAATAGGAGATGAATAAGCAAAATTTACAACTATAACCTTACACTAGACCATAGATATAACTATATGAAAAGGTCTAAATCCCAATTTAACAGTGACAAGCTTAACCTTCAATGCCAGCTGCCGGCCATCTAGCACAGCCTTCTCAAGGGGGTCCTTGGCTTCCTGGAATAGAACAAACTTATCACATATATGCAAAAAGAAGCTAGCTGTGATAAAATGAACAGGAGGATAAATGACGCTGTCCAGCTATGTCCGGAGCAGAGCAAAGAACCCAAAAGGAAAGAAGAAAAAAATGACAGCAAGACCAAAAATAGAATACTATTTGCCATTACCTTCAAATCTGCTTTGGCTCTTTTACGAGCAGCTAACAACTCTTCAAGAATTTCAGGAAGTATTCCCTGAAAATACATATTTAATACATTTTCAAATTTATCTATTAGTCTACATAATGTTCACCCAAAAAAAAAAAAACTTAAGCACTCAAAAATATCAAAAGAAAATAACCTTCTGTAAGGTTGATTTAACAAATGTTTCACCAGATGGGGTTTTGTTGACACACTCTGGAGGAAGGTTAAGCTTGCGAGCATCTTCAGGTGTCACCTTCGTACAGAACAAAAATAAAATATTTCCTAAATATTCTCATAATCAAAGTTTAATTGTATTCAGTTCCATCATGAGATGAAAGTGGTGGCAAAACAATTTAACAAAGGTTAGAAAAATCACCAGAGTACAGTAACATAAATTATATGCCATCATAATAGATGGATACAAAGATGCAAAGTCCAGTGTTGCGATTGGTTTCTCATAAAATCCAGCCCTGGCCTCCAAGACCTGCAAGCAGTTCCATCCAAGATGTCAATATATTCCATACTTGAGCCTTTACTATGTAGAAGTATATAACTCATCTGCTTGTACACATACTGACACACAATAAGAAGAGCAATAGGTCATAAATTATACTGATTTTCCTTTGACAGAATAGTCATTGAAGGCAAGAACAATGTTGTCCAGTTGTCCTCTTTCATGTATTTATCTTATTTATATACATTATTCTTTATATTTCTAAAAATATATAAGCATCTAACAGCAACAATCATAGAAGTTCCATAATGACCAATCTCATAGAAAACCAACTTGTGAGAAAGTATCAAAATAATTAGAAAATATCTAACAACTAACCCAATCTTCTTTGTATGGAGCTTGACATAACTATCTCTTATTTATAAGAAATTTTGGTTAGTATTTTGTATCGGATTAACCCCATGAAGTGTGAACAATTAGGCTTCATGTATTCTCTTTCAGTTTTCTTCGGTGCCCCATGAAGGGAATGCTCAAAAACTAAATGTGGCAATAGTACTAGTGTGAACTGTTTTTCAGAGGTTATGGTTAAAAGATAGTTATGGGTTCTGAAAATACTAAAATGATTATATGTTCATCGATGATGAATAAAACTAACCTGGAGACCAACATTTCTCAAACTACTTTTAGGGCAGGTGATCACAAAAGCTATTCCTTTCCAAATAATTGGCTTATTTGCTAGACTTCCACTTTTCATTATGTGTGGGGTCAAAAAGGTTGATGCTAACATCGGACATGAGAGATTTGACACAAACAAAGCTTCAATTTCCATATAGATAAAAGTCACGAAGTCTTAGAAAAATCCATTCTAGATCTAAGTATAAAACACCAGGTATATGTATTTAAAAAGCAAACACGTTGAAAATAAACTCAGGTATAGCCCTAACTGATGTCTTATGCATGCACTCATACTCCACATCTAATGACACTAAATGCTTCACGCTAGCAGAACTTACAGTGGCACCTTCATATGTCCCTTGTTCAGATCCAGCCTGTTTGACATTTGGTATAACAAGGTTCCTCTGTTTTGACTTCCTAAGAAGTTGCGAAAGTACCTAGCACAACAGTTCGTGTTCTAAATTTCAGAATGTCCAATCATTCGGCATATTCATCTACTCATCAACTGAAAAGCATTATGTCAACCTTTATACTTTGCCCCCTGGACAGAAGGAAGGAGATGGGAACACCCGTGACTCGAGCCATCTCCACATAATTGTAAATGAACATCAGCTTTTCTAAAAGCCGCTGAGGGAGATAGGCATCCTGCAAAGAGAAAGAGGTTCAGTAACGCAACAATTGAAGGGCCACAGGACACTGAACAAAAAGAATAGGCACCTTTAGACAGTATACAGCAAGTCGCCTCCTAGTTTCAGCATTCCCATTCTGAAGATCAGATATTATTGAGTGGTGGACATCCTCTTTCTGCACATCCAAATCAATCCGTATCTTACCAATCACAATCTCAAATGAAAGCACAAGAGAAGCAAGATCTGACGTTTCAGATGATAAAATTTCGCACTCACACATAAAGGGAGCATGGCCAAAAAGTGCACGGGATAATGAAATAAACATGAGCAAAGTAAAGATAAATGAGAATAATCATGGCCTAGAATAATAAACATACCAAAAAAAATAGTATGCATATCATCTAGGAGCATAGTCCTAGATGCCCAAAATATGAAAGTAGTTCACAACAATACCCCATCAACAACTTTACTCAAATGCTTCAAAAATGCCAGGAAAAAAGAAAGATAAGGGGAATATCAAACTTTACCTGCTCAGAAAGAAAGTGTGCTGAAACAGAATTCAATGAATAAGAACTCAATTTGTAATCCCGTTGCATGACCTGCAACAACAAAAGAGAGAAGAGAAATTGAATAAGTTATTCATCCCTAAATTCATACTGAACATGTATCATCCAGCAATTTTAGAGTTACTAAAGCAAACATGGTTTCTGGACAGAACCTGAAGCAAATCAAATTGAACTCGCCCTTCGATGGTTACTTCTTTACTCTCCCTTGTTCCATACTGTCTGTGTAGTCAAACAAATATCCAGAAGTTAAACAAAATAATGATGACGATGAAACAGAATGAAAATACATAGAATAAAATAAAAAGACCAAGAGTGGTATGTGGTTATAAGATTTCTACATAACAACACATCAAACTGCAGTATAATCTAGGGCCATAAGTCAAACAGATTACATGAGGGGGAAGTATGGTGAATCAATCATTTTGAAAAAAAATATATATATATATATATATCAACACCAACAAATGTTTAGGAATTGGACACATTCCTATTCAAATTTGGCAATCTACCATTGACAATGGAGGTACAAATTAGTGGAATGGCAGTTCCATGACTGATAATTGAAATAATGGTATACATTACCTTGAAGAAAATGTTGTATCTTTGACACGAACCCTGCTATTTCGGATGCGACCAAGTATGGGAAACTCTGCTATTCCTAAGGCTTGAGCCCTCTGTCAAACAAAAGCTCAGACACAAGATTAGTACATAGACCAGAAGGAAATCCAAGCAATGCGCTTATATGAAGAGAGAAATCTTAATAATGGGTAGGGAGTACAAATAATGGAAGACATAGAAAACTTTGACAGTGATAGTGTAGGCAGAACAAAGAAAAGTTGATAAAATTACCTCAATAAGATATGGCAAGTCAAATTTGCAGATGTTATAGCCAATTATAATATCAGGGTCCACTTCACGGATAAAATCCTGTAAGAAAACCAGCTACTAAGACTAGAAACATGTATAATTACATAAATACTTAAAGTACATATGTGATTTATTGCACTTCCAATGCAAAAAATCAAAGGAACAAGACTCTTATGCACCAGTAGTCCCGCCACACAAAAAAATGCAATAAATTAATAACGAAAAATAATTTGTAGCAAGATCTAGTAGTCTACAAATGTACCAATAATGTTTGAATTGGATGTCATGTTTGACAAAACACACGCTATGAAAATGCAATTGGTGCATTGACATGCTAATTTTTTGATCTAGCTGCAATTTACAAACATGCTAATTTTTGTAGTATACTGCTTATGGTCCTCAAAATTATGAAAATAATTTTTTGTGATGCAAAGAAGAGTATAATGAAGAAAAGATGAATACCCTCCAAGCAAGCAATACTTCTCTTTCTGTATCAAAAGACATCACATCAACACCAACTATTGGGGCACATGAATTTAGCGTCATCACATTACGTAGAAACGGTTTATCCTCTCCCTGCAGAGTGAGTAGATTGGCCACCTAGATAGAAATGTGAAATTCAACTTCAGAAACCGTAAAACAAACTGACTGCTACATAGCATAGCACCGAATTTTAAGGAAGTAAAAGAGAACCTGGATAACAGGATCATGGGTAGGCTCGGGAAAATGGCCTTTACGACCAGCACACTCAATGTCAAAACTCAATATTCGAAATGGAGCCATTTTTGAGAATTCTCCTTCCGGAGCATGGCTGATCAACTCTGAATAGCTAAGAAAATCTTGTCAAGGAACATTTAACCCACCAAAGAAAGTCCTAACATGAATAAGACATAACTCTTCTTTATGAAACATACAATGCCCTCCCATACATAAAATGAGGATACAGACAATCAAATTCTAGCTGGCAGTAAGACAAGTTCCTTGCTGCCTTCTTATACTTTCCAGCAGGCACTTCAATCCAGTTGCCACCAACAACATCGCGATCAATCATGAAACGAAGAGCAAAAAGAACATTGCTTTCATATGTCATGAAGCTCTTCATACCAAAACCATCAATTTGTATGCCTCTATCAAGAATACCTGCCAATATCAATAATGTTGGTGTGAAAGCAAAAAACTATATATAAACTGCTCCACAAGAATAATCAATGTAATTAGAAACGCGCATGCTTTGAGTGTAGGAAGCAAAATAGCAATATCACAGATAATTGGGAAATTTTCAATTTAATTGTATATATTACCATGATGTATATAAACTAAACCAAAAATTGAGGGGGTGGGAATGAAAGGAAATAAATTTTGTATATTAAGTAAATCAGAAGTATACCACGACAACTGGCCACCATTGTTGGCAATGCGACTACAATTTTGAGAAAGGGATGTGAAGCCTGTTGCTGATAATACATGATGCTCCTTTTCTGCACCAGTTCAATACGACGAACAAACTTGGGTACCTTACTGTTCCTATTTGCCTCCCTCATCCTCCCCTAAACGAATCATCAGACCCAAAATGAATGACTGGCTTGATTAAGACAACTTATGCAACGAAGAAATAATCAGCTACTGATTGAGAAGCAAAGTACCTCAAGAATTTGATGAAAACGAGAGATATCATCAGGACCCATTCCAGCAGGGCAACTGATGTAGAAATATGGCTCAAACCCATGAACGTTACAGCAAACACTATGTCCTAATAAATAGCCAATAAAACATTAGAATGAATCCATGTAAGGTGTAGTTCCAAGAGCATCATTATAAAACCGAAAATGTTTTAAACCTCTCTAATTTAAAGAAGTAAATTCTACGAGATAATGGTAGTTATCATACCTCCTAGTAATGTCATAAAAGTGTCAGCCTCAACCCTTAAACTTCCTAGATAAATATGAACTTTTTATATGCCATAACAATGTTAGCACTTAAAATACTTGGGTCTTTTTGTCAGAGTTTGCCCAAATGCCGAAAATTGTGGCTTGTCTACAATGGGACCCAAATTTATTGTCCCCAAAAGATGGGACAATAGAACCTTAATATCATGAAAACTGTGTAACTTGGATACATTGATTAAAACTTCCACGTAACGAAAAAATAAGAAGATGATGAATTTGGTTCGGTAACACGTTATTTTTCTCCAAAATTGGTAAAAAGTTTTAACTAGTTAGAACTAAACATTGCTAAAATAAACTTTTCTAAGAAATAAAAATTGCAAATTTAAAGTTGTAACAAAAAAAAAATCATCACAATATTGATCGATTCCGTTCAGAATCCCTTCAGGATTAAACTCATTTACTGGTTAAGAACTTCCACCAAACAGAAGAATAAGATTAACTTGGTTCATCTATGGATGATTTGTCTCCTAAACTGGTAAAAGGGAAGCCATTACTATAACAATGAAGGTACATTCTTTTAACCTTACTGAACTGAATCTAAGAGTTTAGCAACTAGTAAAAACAACAAATTGCTAAATTTAACCTTTCTAAGAAATAAAAATTTCAAATTTGAAGTTGTAACCTAAAAAAAATCAAAATTTACAGACAACCCTAACCTTCCTTTGTGACTCCAAATATCCTGATAATAGCAGCAGGTCCAGACCAATCCGGCAACAATTCTCGGTGACTGTCTCCGATTATATAATCAATCTCCAGCTGCTGAAACACTAAAAAAAAAAAAGAACTCAAAGCTATCAAATTCCACACACACATAAACCCTAATCACCACTTTCTCCACCAACAGACAAATCGAGCAATTCTCGATGGCTTACCGACATTTCGCGACTGCGAGAGGTACTCGCCGGAGAGCGGCGGACGGGTCCATCGGGAGAGGCGGGAGGCGAGGCCTTGGCGCTCCTCGATGTCGCGGAGAATGAGGGAGTCGTCGTCGTCTAGGAGGGTTTCGTCTAGGAAGACATCTTCGTCGACGAATTCTTCTTCTAGGCTTGAAATCGCCTGGTGCTTGGGTTGCTGGGCTGCCGGAGAGGGCGTCGCCGCCGGCGGAGGACGCTTTCTGGAGCCGCCGTTGGTCTTGTTCATGGCGGTTTTGGGGGTTTTGGGTTCTGGGACTGAGAGAGTGAAGGAGAGAGAAACATAGGAAAGGAGTGGAATTTCCCGCCAGTTTTGTGGAGGGTTTTGTGATGGGTTTGTCACGTGCATCTCACGTGGCTGTTGGGTGTTTATTTTTAGGAAAGTGGCCAACAATTTGGACCCGGACTCGCGGACAACCGAAACTCAATCCAAACGATCGGGTTCAAGTCATATAAAATGGACCAGACAAATTTTTCAGTTTGGAACGGTTTGGGTGATTGTTGAAGTCAAGTTGGTAAATCTGCACGAGTATACATAACTCACTCGTAAAACTCAAACTCGGCCCAAAACACAACCCGAACAAACCCACTGCCCTTTCTTTTTAATCCGAACTCGAAAAAAATATAGTGTGACTCTAACTCGAATTGTCGCCTCTAGGTTGACCTATAGATTAAGTTCGGTGGAAGTTGGGACGGATCCAGTAAGGAGCTTTTGGGGGCAATTGCCCCCACTAATTTTTTTTTATTTCTTAAAATACTTCAAATATTCTTTCTAAATTTTTTTGGATATGTGTATGTTATTTGATAAAAATTCAACTTTTGGCCCCGCAATTTTTTTTAATTTTATCCTGATTATTTGATAAAATTTCATCCATCCTATTTGCCCCCACAAGGCCACAACCATCTCAAATGAAGTTCTCTACAAATAAAAAGTATATTAAACATATATAGAATTTTGAAACTCAAAACTATTAAAATGATAACAAATATTTAACTAATTAGTCTAATTTATTGTCATTAAATAATTGTGTTGCCATAAAAAATGAGTGGATTGATTATATAAACTGGTAAAGGTATGTTGTGTATTCTTGTTGTCGAATGTTAATTTTTTGATTAAAAATTTTCAAACGATGACTAAGTTTATTCTGCAAATCTATGACCAAAAAGAGAAGAAAAAGAAAATGAGTAACAAGAAATAAATATGCAGAAAAAATAACTTATCCATAATTAAGAACTAGTAGTTGCTAACTCATATCTTTATTTTTTTAACCTTTTGTGTATCGAATGAGGACCCAGCATTTCTTATTTCATTTCAAAACTTATGTATTTTTAACATGATATGCCAGGTGTTCAATTCAAACCACGTGGCAGTCAACTATGCTGACATGGCTCTCTTAATGACGGCTCAATGGCAACTATTTTAAAGTATTGTCCAATTAATTTAATAAAAATTATAAATAATTACTATAAAATATGTGTATATAATTTACTAAATATAAGCTACACAATTGGATGAAAATCTCCAAATTATTGTAATTTAACCTTCAATGTATATGTTGGTGTTCTCCAACAAAGAAAAAATCTAAATTACAAACCTAATTAAAATTATTTAAATAAAAAAATATTTTTGAATTATTATGTAAAACAATATGCTACTTATAATGACATAACAAGTCCTCAACCTAAAAACATTTAGTGAGACTCAAATTTTCCTAAACGTTGGTTTTTCCAATCATCCAATTGTTTAGTGCTTTCATATAATATAACATAAATAAAATTATTAACCCAATAGAATCACAAGGGTTGTCTCCTCACAAAAAGTCAAAAACATATGTGTCCCACACAATAATTAAAAACTATAGCCCCCATTATCTCAAAATAGTTGCTTAAAGAAAAAGTAATTAAAAAGCAATCACATATATTTAAGCTCTCAAAAAGGCTCAAAATAACTTGGATAATGTCATGGATTTCTTCATCAAACGTGATCATAACTTAACAGGTAGTGCTAAGTCAAAGATGAATCACATATATTAAATCTGGGGAAATTTGAAGTTTGTAGCATAAATTTTCAAATTTTGCAATTTAGGAAAAAGTTAATGGTGAATTTTGTATAGTATTTCAAGTTGAATGGTACAAATGTTACTATATATACGTCAATAATAATGTTAAATTGCAACTAGATCACATAAATTCACTCTCGAAAGATCTTCAATATATGACATAATTTTTTCAACTGTGCAAAAACGATTTAACGACTTAATAGTAGTTTTACAAAACATTCTATTTGTTTTAACTACACTAACGTTATTGGAACGACTGATTTGATTAATTTTTTCTTTTCACCAAGCAGGTGAATTGTAGTAACCATTTCCATTAGTAGTCTCATGAGACATGCCAAGAAGCTCTTCCAAGTACTCTTGACCTAAATCTTCCAAAACCACCACATTCTCATCATCTTCCTCAACCTTCTTTCCTCTCCTTCTCCGGGAGCTACTCTCCGCCTTCCGACGCATGGAGTGTCGCTTCTTGAGCTCAAGCACCGGCGAAGAACCCTCCTCGAATCCATAATCCATAGCTCGCAGCGAATCATAAACAACTTGAGCCGGAAAATTCATGATTGCCAATGTACCCTTCAATGCAAATGCGGCTTGATCATAGGCCAAAGCTGCCTCCTCCGCCGTATCGAACGTCCCGATCCACACACGAACTCCATTTCTTGTCGAGTCTCGTATCTCCGCCGCGTACTTGCCCCATGGCCGCCTCCGGACGCCTCTATAGGAGGTCTCGGTCTCCTCGGTGACCACCGAGCTTGCCTCGTCGTCTTTCGCGGAGGAAGAGGAGGAGGAGATGGTCTCCAAGGAGTGTTGCTCACCGTGGAAGATGGTTTGATCGTTGGGGTCGGGTTGGTTGAAGGAAATGAAAGATTGGTTTGCGAGGTTTTGGTTGGTGTAGTTATAGTTGTCGTAGTAAGAGAAAGGGTCCATCTTATAGTTATGATGTTCAAGAAATGAGAATGAGATATGGGTTTTATTTGAAACTTGAATCTTGATAATGGGTAAGATCAAGAAATGAGAACAAGAGATGGGTTTTGTGAGAATCTTGAATCTTGATAATGGGTAGGATCAAGAAATGAGATTGATAGCTGGGTTTTCTTTAAAGGTTGAATCTTGACAATGGGTAAGATCTGGGTTTTGTTTGAATCTTGAATCTTGAAGATGGGTAAGATCAAGAAACGAAAATGAGATCTGGGTTTTGTTTGAATCTTGAATCTTGATGATGGGTTTTGAATATTGGTAGTGTTGTTGCTGGTTCTTGATGTGGTCTTTGGTCGTAATATGAAGTTTTATGTTTGAAAGCTTGTAGGGCTATATATAGTGCAAGAAATGGGAGGGAATGAGATTTGGGTTTATTGTAAATAAAAGAAAGGAATGGATCTGATGTGGCAGTTTGAATCATAATAATGTTGGTCGTAGTTGCACGTGAGTCAAAGATACTGAGTTGTTGTGGGCCATGGCGGCCAGGTCATGAGATGGAAGCTTAGAGTGACGTCATGTTGATGATTTCAAAAGGTGCTATAGGTTCTTAATTGGTTAATTTGTTTGATGATAATGAGGTTGTTTGTTTCAATAACTTGTGCTAAAAGTATAACTCTTTGCAAGCTGTCCCAAATCCTAATGTTGGTTATTTGAGAATAGAAAGAAGTGGATTGAAGCATATGGTTCCAACAGGTTGACTATTTGAATGGGTCGCTGAGATAGTCAAAATTGGATATCAATCGTTACGAGTTCGAATCATATAAAATGAATTATATTAATTTTATAGTCAAATTAAATTTGTCGTGATAAAATTACCATTCATCTGGGCATAATCCGCACATCTTCTTGTTGAGTTCAGTCGCATATTTTCAATTTTTGAGTCAAATAGATTGGGCAAGTTCGTACTGATCACTAACATGTTTTATATATAAATAAAACTCACAACATGAATGAATATGCAATTCTCGTGGATTAGTAACTCAAGGTCAAGTTAGCCATTTCCAGCCTAAGCATGCAATGTTACCTCTAACTGCAAGCATGTTTGCTACATGTATTTTTTCACAATAATAAATGTATGACAATTCAGTATTGTCTAGTTACACGTTAGTTTTCACACCGATATATATACATCAATTTATCCAAATATGTATATAAGAAAAGCACGTGTAGAACACATGTACGTAACGTTCATGCACCAATCTTCCTCTCTTGTTGTGATTAAAAGTTTGAATATTTTACTTGAGCAAGAAGGCTTCCAAAAAATATCATCACATGCTAAAAATTACATTTATGAACTCTCATAGATGCCGTGGTCTTCCTAGTTTTTGCATCAACAAAACTTTATCTTCTTTAAATATATATATATATATATATGTATGTAAATTATAGTACACACTCACTAATACACGTGAGTGTAGTAAAGTTTATTTTTCTCTTATTGTAATAGCAAGTGCATGAACATTGGGAGGTTTTTGGCAGATTTAGGTGTGGTGGCCTAAAACTTCAACTTTGGTAGTAGAAACAACAAGAACAAAACATTATTCATGGAACCAAAACTATATATCATAATTATCAAATGAAAGTGAATAGTGTTGCACCAAGTGGACAATAAATGCCAAGTAGTCTATTAAAGAAAATGTGGTCCAACAATTTTGAGTTAGTGCCTACGTCATACTTGTCCTGGTCATGACGTATTAAAAGTTAATAAACAAAATTAGTTTATGATAGAAATAAAATTTATTTTATGAATAAATACTTATCTTTTTTTCCGCTCTTAACCATGAGAATTTCGAAGTAGGCTAGTGATCAGCACATTTAAGCCATAACATACTCAAACTAATTCTCATTGGAGTCGGGTAGGACCACAAGAAGTCATACCACACTCAGACTAATCTTCATTTGAGTCAAGATCAGCTCCTTTAAGCAATACTGCACTTAGACTAATTCTCATTCGAGTCGGGTAGGACCGCAAGGGCGGCAAAACTCTCTCCATACCAAGTTTTAACGCAACTGCATTACCTGGGATCCAAACTCAATATCTCATATTAAGCTGGAACAACTTTTTATCTCTTAGTGGTTAAAAATATTTACTTTTAATATCAAATAAATGATAATTTATTTAAACTTGTGTCACATTTTTGCTATGTCATTAATCATTATCCAAATTGTCATCCATAATTAGAAACTACATTTTTAAAATGGACAGTACAAGACATACCAAACTATACTTATATATATATATATTGCAAAGAGAGAATATATATATTGGGTGCAATGTACCACAAATATGTGTGGCAAATTGGTCTTAAATAGTAATGTGTATCACTTAATAGAATAATAATATGCTTTATGCTTGTTCTAAAGGTTGGTTAATTTCAGTCTCTGCCACTGGATATAGACAACATTTGGTAAATGCATACCATTAGGTGTTTTTAGCTTCAATCATTAGCCCTCGTGTGGATCTAATTATATCATATAAATTATATCCTATATTTTAATGAGATAAAAGTAATTTTATTCTTCAATTTGAATTGAACATCTAAGTTAATTTAAAAATTAGCCACAAAGTGCTCATTAGTCTAATTTGGAATGATTAACATGTGAAAAACAATAGTCCAATGTCATTGAAATATTCCTTAATTCTATTTCTGTACTTTTATGGGGGAGAGAATTATCCGATATTTGATCACTAGCTACATATTAATAGTATACACTATAGGAATCAGCTTTAAAAAAAAGTAGTAGATTTTTCTGTCAGAATCGTACATTGAACCATTTTGCTTGAGACGATCAAGTTTGAACCTAACGACATCAATTTTAGAGACTAAAAGTATTCCACTTATATATCACGTGTATTTTCCGACAACATTGAAATAAAAATAATCTTTCAAATGAGAATCTTATTATCGTTATAGAACTATTTTTATGACAAAAATAATAATAATCCATACATATGTAATGAGAGTTTCATTCTCAATTTAATTCCCATTTCTTATAAATGAACTCAAGTTGCAATCTAATTACTGCCTAATTAACTTTATTTTATTATAAAATAAACATACTTGTGATTAAACAAAAGTGATAATATGAAGAAAAAAAACATACCTTCACTGATTTACTTTACTATATTTTAATTACTTTGTAAGGATAAGAAATTGGTTTGAATTATCCACTAGATAACCAACTAGTAATTCAGCCTCTTTGACCAACTTCAACCATATATGGATGTTCAAAAGGAAATAATTAATATATAAAATATCTTATCATCCAATAATAAAACCCAGAACAAATAATGAAGACAATTTGATTTTTCTAATATTATAATGAATCTTTTCAAGGTGGAGCCACTTAAAGCAATAATAATTATCATATAGAAAATGTTTACCCATAACGTTATTTAATCACCTAGCTAGTTAAATTTGCGTCAAATCAAAGTTTGAATTATTATTTTAAATTTTTTGTTCATATTTAATTTCTTACTAATGTAAAAGACTAGTGAGGATTTGTTTTTTACACTTCACTAATTAGAATTATATGACTATATATACATATTATTTTTATTCATAGCTAGATATATAATTCACTTACAATAATATTATTTTTTACCTAATTATATATACCATGTTAATTTCATTATTAAAAAAATTGTAGACAAATTAACAACTAAACAAACAATTAATTAACTGCACTAATTACATGAGTCAAGTATTTGATGTTTTGAAAAAGTTTGGTCAAAATATTGATAAAATAATTAAGCAAATCAATGGAGCTTTGAAGTAGTGTGATGGTTGTGTGGATAAAATACTTAAAACAAACAAAAAAATAATGAAAATAATAATTAGGGATGTGATGGTGATGGGGCTGTCTCCTTTTAGAGTTTGGTCAATCATGGCATTATAGATTCATTCAAACTTTGTTCATATGCATTTTGAAAGTCTTCTAGATTTCATACTTCACTGAAAACTTTGGTCAAAAGTTCCATATTTGTGATGTCACACCTTCTAGCAGCAATTTTTGGGTTTTATGACTCTTCTTTTTAAAAGAAAAATAAAATTGATAATGCAATTGAAATAAAATAATACATATATCTGATCGTTACGTCAGTTGTTCGTTTACGAAGTTAAGACAAAAGAATAAGAAGAAGTTAAGTAATAGCGAAATGTGAAATGCAACACGTAGCACCACACATTAACCTCAGGTAAAACACTTCATGCCATGTAGGTGGTGATCCAAAATATGTTTGAACAACATTTTTCAAGTTTCAACCAAAGCATTCACTTGAGGATAGTTCAAGTATTTGACCTGTTGTCACACTAATAGGAAGACATGTGCGGAACCATGACATGACGCCTACTAGGCCAATATTGTGTGACTAGATCTTGCAAGAATACAAGTCGAGCTTCAGATGTCCGTGATTGTGGGTCTAATTTGACAAACTCTAAATTAATGACTAATGTTATGTTAGCTGTTTGTAATTTTATTATGGATCATAATATTAACAATTATTGTATTCTTACTGATTGTCAAATGTTATACAGGGTGATCACTCAGCTTAGTCCGGACACTGATATTGGCAAGGCGGACTGCAGAGCGACATTGACGGACATCATCCATGACATTTTCCGATGCCTTCTCAATGGCAAAATTTTGTTTGTAAAAAGAAACATTGTCGCTTCTGCTCATTATCTGTCTATCTTAGGTAGGTCAGGTAGAACTAGTACATGGATGTGTAATAATCTAAACTCTGTCTATCTTGCCACTTTGGAATGAAGTTTTGCACAATCTTCCCTCTCTTGTGCTCGTTGAAGCTTGGCCCGATTGGGTGGGGAGGTGGAGTTCGCCGCCGCTTCCTCCACCGGAGCCACCTCTCTCTTGGCCGGAGTTTTGGTGGGCAGGTTGGTAACTCATATAAAAGATTATATATATTCAAATCATAAATAAATATTGATTGATCCCTAAGGCTCAAGGGCATTTGATAGAGAGCAAAAAACAACTCAATGTATTCCATATTAATTAGAAAGATTTATTTTAACCTTTAAATAAATCCACCTAAAAAAAAAAACAGTTTAAACGTAAAATATATTAAAACAATTGTTCATTTTCTTTATAAATCATAATTGGAGGATAATTATTTTGAGACAAATAGTATGAACAAATGACGCAAAGCTAGCAAGAAGGAAGTAGTTTATTATAATTATTTACATATTTCTTGAATCTCAATGGCTACATATATAATACACACGAACTTATGAGATTCCACTTAGAAAAAAAAAAAAAAAAACTAGCCAACTTCTTAGCTACCTCTAAGATCTCACACAACACTAAAAATAAACATAATAAAATTTGAAAATCTAGATTCAACGTTTTATTTTGGAGATTTGAACTTCAAAATAATTATCAACACGTTGATTCTGATTCTCAAAACTATATATAAAAACCGAATTACTACCTTCCAGACAAGTCTTTAATAATTTGCTTCAAAATAGCGTTCCCTCTCTTAGGCTGGTTGTAGCCTCTCCCGGCCGGGTA
This sequence comes from Pelargonium nanum, assembly GCA_036897485.1. Taxonomy (NCBI): domain Eukaryota; kingdom Viridiplantae; phylum Streptophyta; class Magnoliopsida; order Geraniales; family Geraniaceae; genus Pelargonium; species Pelargonium nanum. The sequence goes on from JAYMTF010000282.1 coordinate 28,016, forward strand.
AGGGGGGTTGGGGCAGCCGCCACCTCCATTGTTTCCGCCGTGGCCACCGCCATTTTGGCCGGTGTTTTGGTTGCCGGTGGTGGGCATATTATCCATTCTTTTCAATGTTTTTGTGTCTAGCTAGTAACATGAGAATGTGAGGTTTTTTTATAGCCACATGCTTAAATTTGTGATATTTATCAAAATAAAATAAATAAAAGCTTTATAATTATGAGAGACAGGAGACACATGGGTTACGTAGAATTTTCTCGTCAGCCATGACGTGGAATTAAATGTGAATAGTGTACGTAGAAAGTGATATTTCATTAAGAAAAAATATAAAATGTTTTGTATAAATTGATGTGGTTGTACTAAAATTACCCGATAAAAAGCCGACATGTTTAGGTGTGATTCTACGATCTTTTCACAAAATTTAGAATCAAAGCCTTTAAAATTGGGTGAATAAGGGACATTAGAAACTTATTGATATGAAATTTGTTGAAGTGAAGTGGCTACATATAATGGTGTAAGTGAAACCCTTCTAATAAGATTGACTTTTTAGTACGGGAAGCACAAGTCAGTGCATGTAGCTCATTATTAAAATTTCACAGAATTCAAGGCTCCGACCATGAGCAAAACAACTTGTGCTCCAATGTGGTGTGCGGGTCTCATCCCTCGTTGTTTACAATTTTGAAGTCCGGTCTAAGATTTACGTACTTAAGCTCCAGTCAAGTATTCTACTTTGCATAGGTTTCGAAAGCATACAATTAGAAACACACCGATTAAGCAAAACTCGAGCTGTGAAATTCAAATTTGATAGGATTTGCAACAAAAGATTCTATTACACATGTGATGATTTGTCCAAGAACTCTTTAACTTTAAAGAATCTAAGGACTTGTACGACCATAATGTGTGGCCAATACTTGCATTGGCCAGTAAGTATTTGTAGTTTTGTACTGTATTTTATGTCCCCTTTCAATCAGAAATGACATTATCTCAGCTTTATTCTATAAACTACATGCAGTGAACCTTTCAATTTTAACATATTACTTTTGGATTTATTTTCCAGTAGGAAATAAAATTATATTGTTGACTCTTGAAAAAAAGTTTTCGAAGCACAAGCTTGGTCAGGCTTAGTTGACTGATAAATATGTTTCCACAAAGAAAATAAAAAGACTTGAAAAAAATTCAAGAGGATGGTCAAGATTTTATTGAAAGGTGAGGTTTGTGGACACAATACCATATAGCCTCAATTCCAAACATATATAACTCAATATTTAATGCAAACCCCAAAATCGATAATATCAATCAATATTCGAACTTGGTATGTAGAAGGTGCCAATTCTACAGACTATGTTCGGATGAGTGAATGTTTGTTTGATTTAACCTGAAAATAATCGAGCATATTTTATGCAATATGAACTCAAAATATGTAGTTTAAATTACGGCGAGCTGTATGTTTGGATTCGAATTGTTGTCTCGATTACATTTCCCCCAAAAAAAGTTCTACAAACTCCTTAAAGTACTACTGATCAAGATTGGATATCATGGCACCATAAAAAAAAGATGATTTTTCAATGTTTGGTTTAGTTAGTGGAGGAATGAAAATGGGCATGGTTATGCTCTTGGACAAGTCTAATCTTTTCCATTTGGGCCTTCTTCAATGATTAACAATACTTATTGGAGACATGAAGGTTAGAGAGGTTTGTGAAGAGTTGGTTTGGGCCAAACACCTTTTGATTCAACATATGATTATTATTGTTAGGGTCAAGTGCAAAATAATTGGTGGAATTGGTGCCTACATGCTAGTAAATGTGGAGTCTAATAATATTTTTAATTCGCTAAATATATACGAGCTTTTTAATCTCAATCTATATAAGCTCAAGCCCGAACAAGCTTAGTACAATTTTAAGTTGCGGGCCATCACTGATTTGACTTGAGAGAAAGTAGATAGATGTGTATAGTTGTAATATTTTATCTCAACACGTTTACTTTCAAGTTCGACTTGTTAGCCCGCATGCACGAAACATGTGTATGATTGAACTTGGGGATTGGGTGCCAATTGTTTTGTGGAAGTGATGCATGAGAGCCAAATGTAGGGAATTTTGAAGACTTGTGAAGGCTTGGTGCAAGGGAATCTCATTAATTTGGGTACTTTAATGTTATGATTCCCACATGATCATATAGTTCAATATCATAAATACTTGAATTATGAATTCAACTTCTATTAAATGATACATGAGAGATTGAGAAAAAAAGGGAACACAAATATTGTTGTGATTCAACTTCTATTAAATAATATGTTAATTAAACAGATCAAATAAGATGATTTTGGTAAATTAATTTCAATTTGCTGGTCAATCCATATCGTGTCAAATTTAAAACTATTCATTTTTTTAAAAAAATTTACCACTCTCTACCTCCAATTCCTACATATTATTATATTCTATTAGATTATTATTGTTGTTGTCTTTATTTTTTTGTCTTGGAACCTATGTATAATAATAAATTAACAATCCATATTTAGACCAACCAACAATTGGAATCATCTACTTTTTAAAAATGTTTTGTATTATATAATTAGAATAGTTTATTAGCTGGGGCATGGGATGATGTGATCTCTAAAGATGTGCATAGTGTGAAAAAGTTGTTCAAAAGTAAATACACTAAAGAAATATTTATTTCGCACGTATCTATACGGTTTAGATACGTGCGAAATAAATATTTCTGTACATTGATAATTATACAATTAATCCAGTATCGCCTAATTACACTAATAAATATAAAAAAAAATCTTATCGTTTCTAGTCTAATTTTGTTTATTTTTCGCAACGTCCAAATTTGTAAACTTACTAATAATTGTATGTAAATATACTGATAATTGTTTGTAAAAAAGAATATATATGAAAAATACACAAAGGGTATGGCAAACATTTTGGTTTCGTACCGTTTTTTAAGACTGAATTGAATAGACCTTACCCAAACCCGACCAAATAGAGTTGTAGGTTGTGGGTTTCGGGTCATATTTCAGGTTCCATCTGTAAAATACGTAGTTTCGGGCTAATTCATTTAACCCAAAAATTAACTTGTCTTAGTTATGCAATTCAAAATTATAAAAATACAGATCGAGTTTCAATGGATTTTTAAATTCATATTAGTGGGTGTAACAAAATGCACATGGGCAATATTGTACCTATATATATATTATAGTTGTTCTCAGGATCGATTCCCACTCAACACATCTTTGGTGGTGGAGGTGTAAGAGACCACTTTGGTGCAGTAAGGTGCCAAAAGTCCTAGGCTAGGGTTAAGAGGCTTTGTCTCTTTTCTAAACACTATTGATTCCTTGTATATATATGTCTTTAGGCCGTTGCAATATATGATTTCGGCACCTTTCTGTATAAAAATATATATATATATTATAGTTGTTCCACTAAGCTTAGCATTAGGAAAAGAAAATGGCCGGTTTGTTTGACAAGCAAGCAGAGATTTATGCAGATGCAAGGCCTAACTATCCGGCGGATTGGTACCGGAAGCTGGCAGCTCTCACCTCCGACCACTCTTTGGCTTGGGACGTCGGCTCCGGCAGCGGACAAGCTGCCGTCGGTGTAAGTTTATTATAACATCATAAGATTATATATCATTTTATTGATTCTTGAAATGTGCAAATTGATGTAAATTAGTTGTTGTCATGCATCTAAATTTTAGAGTTTTTTTTCTTTTTTTGGCAAAATTTGGATGATCATTTTCTTGATCACAACACAAAAACCCAATAAAATTTCCTAATTCGTTTTGTTAAAATTGACTAGAAATCTCTTTTTGAGTTTTGAAGATTCTGGCAACCAGATGAAGATCCTGGATGCAGGATCTAGAATTTCAAGAAATAAGAACCTAGATTTGTTTATCACTTCCATATTGATTAATGATATTTTCCAATACATATTTTCTTTAATGTTATTGAATTTTGCTAAAGTTAACATCATCAGAAAGATTTTTGTAAAGTTTACAAAGGTTATTTGTTTGATTCGTGTGTTATTAATTTGCAAAAGAGTCCGTTTGTAGCGACTATCTGTAATTACCCTTTACATTTTGCCCGATAACCACTTAAATTGTACTCGTTGATGAAAAAACTTGAGTGCAGGACGAGAAACAATAGAATTAACGCAAATTATATATGAAAATGTCTAGACGAACATCGAAACAGATCGGATTATTATATGATCACAGGTTGCTGAGCATTACAAAAAGGTTATAGGAACTGATGTGAGCTCAGCTCAGCTCAAGTGTGCAATGCCACATCCAAGAGTCCAATACATCCACACTCCACTCTCCATCTCTGATGATGAGCTTGTCTCTCTCTTTGGCTCTGAAAATTCAGTTGATTTGGTCACAGTAGCTCAAGCTGTGCACTGGTTTGACCTCCCAAGCTTCTACTCCCTCGCGGCGCGCCTTCTGCGAAAGCCGGGAGGTGTCATTGCTGTTTGGGGCTACAATGACATTGAAGTGAGCCCAACATTTGATCTCATCTTCAAGAGCTTCCATGACACTACACTCCCATTTTGGAACCCTAAAATTCACCACATTTTTGAAGGGTACAAGACACTTCCTTTTCCATTTGAGAGTGTGGGTTTGGGCTCTGAGGGGAAGCCAATGGCATTGGAGATACCTAAGGAGCTGTCTTTTGAGGTTTTTGTGGGGATGGTTAGGTCTTGGTCTGCAGTTACTACAGCTAAAGAGAGAGGGATTGATTTGTTATCTGAAAGTGTAGTTAAGGAATTGGCAAATGCTTGGGGTGGAGATAAGTTGGTTAGGTCAGTCTCTTACAAGGCATTCATGATCGCGGGAAAGGTTGCGATGTAATTTTTCAACGTTTCTACAGTCTGTAGTGCGTCGATCAGGAAAGGCAAGTTTGTGTGAAAATAATGAGTGTGTACTTCTCTAGTGCGTCAATTATATATGTATAACGAATAATTTTCTTATGATTCAAACTCATGATTATAAACTAGAGTTGTCAATTCAAACTTTTGATCGGGTTGAAAATGCCTAACACGAAACTGACTCATAGAAGGTACGAATTCTAGATAGACTAAGTGCAGGTGAGAGCATATCTGTTTGACTCAACCTTAAATATAACTAAATCTACTTTTTTCGACCTGCAATTGAAAAGCGGGTCAAATCTTTAGTACTCGCAGTATTGTGGGCACACGGTTATTTTTATTTATAAAAAATATGAATTAAATCTCTATCTATGTCCATATTCAACCCAAACAAAGAAAAAGAGAAAGACAGAACAACCCAAAGCTCAAACTCAAATAATGATTTTTTTTTATCAGCAACGGGACATCATACTCGAAGTAACAATGTTTCTCACTCCCTTTGGGAGCGTCGCTCTAAACCCCACCTCACAAATCCCACCCCATATCGTCACAAAGAGGCTCGAACTTGAGAACTCAGAAGGAATCCAAAGTGGTATTAACTAGTTGGTCCAACATGTCATAATAATGACTTAAAATGCAACAAGAACTCTAAGTCCCTGTCAAAGTCTAAACCTTGAATTATTGGTACATTTACCAATAGACTAACAAACATTTATTACCACAATTTATAATTAATATCGAGCTTAGGAAACTATTGGTAAATTTTTATATATATATGAATGAGAAAAATAACATGGTAACCTTAGAAAGAAAAAAAAACAATCTCATCATCACCTTGTAAAACAACAAATTAATTTCCAATTTCACTTAACTTGAGAAATAAGAAAAAAAAAAGTCTCAACTTTAAATTTTAGTTTCGTGCAAAAAATAATTTGCTTTTTGTGATTACAATTAACTACCTTATTAATGAAGAATTTGTGGTTTCTATTTTAGGTGTAAATTCCACATTAACAAGTAAGCTTATTTTAGTGTCCAATAACATTAATATAGAGCGATAATGTTCGAATCCTTTAATTAGTTAATTACAATAACAAATTAACAATACATATTTAAACCAACCAACAATTTGGAATTATCTACTTTTCTATTCAATAATTAGAATTGCTTATAATTAGCTGGTGCATGTGATCTCAATTCTCAAATGATGTGTACCACATAAAAAAGTTCTACGTAAGAATCAATATAAATCAAGGAAATGTTAAACTAATGTGTGGTTGGTGTTGCATGTATTTTTTAGCTCTAAATGCTCGTAAATTCACTATAAGTTTGCGGAACTAAAATGGTAAACAAAGTTCTCGAATGCAATTGTGTTTGGTAGGAAAGTCCTGTCGTTCAAGCGATCTTATCATAACCGAATAGTGATTAGCTTGAGTGTAATATGACTTTAATGTGCTGCTCGAAAAAATCAAACTTAAAACAAAAAAATGCGAAAACTCAAAATTATTTTATAACACGTTAATTTTTGTAATGATAAATTTTTAAAAATCAATAGATAGTTGTTTACAAGTTAATTATTATCTTTTCTTTATATAGAGAAATATATATAAATTTACCGATAAGTATATGTCAAAAAAATACAAATATAAAACACGTGTCAATTCTCATCCCATAAATTAGACTTGCTTCCCTAACATCATTATTGATGAGTAGAGCAGAGAATTGAAATTATTGAAATGGCAGGATTGTTTGACAAGCAAGCTGAGATCTATGCATCTGCAAGGCCAACCTATCCGCCTGAGTGGTTCCGGTGGCTGGCAGGTCTTACCTCCGGCCACTCCTTGGCTTGGGACGCCGGCACCGGCAACGGACAAGCCGCCGTCGCTGTAAGTCCTCTACCCTCTCTCAACTAGATTTTGTTCAAGATGCTGTAAAATAAGGGAAATCTAGAGAAACAATTTTTTCATGTAAAGTCATGTTCGAGTTTTTTCATGAGTAAAAAGTTTGTACTTTGTACAGCAAAATGATTAAAAATGAGATTAATTCCGTCTCGAAACGAGCCCAGTTTATCTTGAATTTTTGTCCTAAAACAAGTGTTATATATTTCTTTTAATTAGTACGTTAATTATGTATGAATTATCAATAGTGACATAGAGATTTCACAGCAGAGTTAAACATCACTAATGGTGGGACCCACAAATTAAAGACAATTTTGGAGTACCAAACTTTACAAAAACAAAAATCCTAATATATGTAATCACTCACATTGTATTTGCTGATATATATATATGATCACAGGTTGCTGAGCATTACAAACAAGTGATAGCAACTGATGTGAGCTCTACTCAGCTCAAGTATGCAATGCCACACCCAAGAGTACAATACATACACACTCCAATCTCCAACTCCAATGATGAGCTTGTGGCTCTCTTTGGCTCTGAAAATTCAGTTGATTTGGTCACAGTAGCTGTTGCTGTGCACTGGTTTGACCTACCAAGCTTCTACAACCTCGTTACGCGCCTTCTGCGAAAGCCGGGAGGTGTCATTGCTGTTTGGGGATACCATGATTTTGAAGTGAGTCCAACATTTGATCATGTCTTCAAGAGCTTCCATGAGACCACACTTCCATTTTACAACCCCAATATACACTACATTTTGGAAGAGTACAAGACACTTCCATTTCCATTTGAGAGTGTGGGTTTGGGTTCTGAGGGGAAGCCAGTGGCATTGGACATTGCTAAGGAGCTCTCATTTGAGGGGCTTTTGGGGATGTTGAGGTCTAGGTCAGCAATCACAACAGCTAGAGAGAGAGGGGTTGATTTGTTGTCTGAAAGGGTAGTTAAGGAATTGGAAATTGCTTGGGGTGGAGCTAGTTTGGTTAGGTTAGTCACTTATAAGGCTTTTATGCTCGCGGGAAAGGTTGCGATGTAATTTTTCTTTTATCCGTTACGTACTTAATCGTTTTCAGACTTTGTATCGGTTGAAATCTCGTGTAAGTTCTTTATATGCATTTGAAAATTCCATGCACAAGAAAGCCCAAATGTGATGAGAAAGAATAAAGTTTAGGACAAAACAAAGGGAAAGAATCCAAGAATGTGGTGTCAATGAAGAGACACAATGTGCAACATAGAAAGAATCCAATTTGGGACAAAATAGAGGAAAAGAATCCAAGAAAATGTTGTCAATGAAGACACACAATGTGCAACATAGAAAAAGAATCCAATTTGGGACAAAACCAAAGGAAAAGGATCCAAGATTATGGAGCCAATTAAAGCAAACAATGTGGACTTAAAACCGTAGACATCTAAAACGACTTGATTAATTTTCAAATCAGGTCGAGTTTGGTTAAATAGTTCTACCCAAATCCGAGAAGATTGTGGGTATTGGGTTTTTAGTACAAACCATGTGGAACCCGATACCCGCACCTTTCTGGGTCAAGTAGAACTTTTCAACCAAACTCGATTCAAAACTCGAATTGTCAACTCTACTGTCAGTATGAATACACAATATAACTGTTTCTATACTCACCCTTGCACTTTTCACATTCAATGATTGATACAAAAGCTGAGTAACTTTCTCTAATATTAATCACCTTCCAAGTACAATAGATGAGTAATGATACTCTTTGATTACATTATATGCTCTTCTTCTGCTACACTTTTAGCTTCAGAAGATAGAAAAACAAAACAAAATCCAAAATTGGAACCAACAACAACAGTCAAGGAGGAGGCAAAACTTGCAAACACAACCTCTCTTCCAAGACCACAACACACAACAAACCAATGGATCACCACAGCTACAAATGTACAGAAAGTTAGAGACACATTGTGAAGCTTTTTCACTCGAACAATGGCTAGTCGAAGCTTGATGTTCGGCTCCATCTCCCTTGCAAGTAATTTTCTATAGACACACTTTGGTTAATGCTACTAATCGTAGAAAGTGTGTCATCCTCCAAATCTAACAACGCGAGATCAAGATGGGATTGGATGTTTGATGGGAATGCTTCCTCTTCCCCATCGTCAAGTTCTTCCTCTATGTTCACTTGTTGCTTTGCCCACTTTGTTACCTCCTCTTCGCCTTGGAGGAGCTTCAAAACCTGACATCAACAAGAAGCAATGTCAAACCTTGTCAAAAAACATGAAAGTAGAACGAGAATCGGTGTTTGCTATAGTGGAGAACTCACAATGCTTATTTGAGGCCTGTATCTTGGTGAACGTCTAATGCAAATTGTGGCGGCCAAGACCATTCTCTCGATCTGATCTTGATCATATTCACTCTCTAGGGTTGGATCTAGTAATTGAGAAACCTTCCCGTCCTTTAAAATTGGCTTTGCCTAGGTGTCATAAACCGATAGTTAATGAGGCATATTATGAAGTTGACACATTGAGTAATTTAAACAATTATAAGTCTATAATTAATATACATCATGAGGCACATTTGGAAGTAGATAGTATCGAATAATTTAAATCGTCAAAAACCTATAATTGATATAGATCATGAGGCACATCCGGAAGTAGACGTATTGAGTAATTGAAACCATCATAAACCATAGTTTCAACAGATCACGTGGCACATCCGGAAGCAGGCATATGGAGTAATTTAAACCATAATTTTTTTTAAAAAAACTTCCAATTTAGTGAAGATAACGAACACATCATTTATTGAACTAACATTTAAAAGAGAAATAAAAACTTACCCACATTACCAGGCTCTCCTGGCCTTTCGGGTATTGGCTGTTGATTGGTTTTCTTCCCGATAGAAGCTCAAGGAGTACAACACCAAACGCGTAGACATCAATTTTGTCACTCACTTTACCGTGCATGAAGTATTCTGGAGCCAAGTAACTGTCAAAGACAAGAGTGTTACCGGGAGGTTGCTTAATTCAAGGTTTTTTTTATAGTAGGTATTATTACAAGAAAGGGCTTGATAAACTAAGTTTTATTTACAATATTGGAAGCGACTATGAGGGCTTTGCTTTTTGTATCATGTTACACGAGTTCCCTTAAGGGGACCAAGTGGAAAGTTTACAGAACAATGAAGTACATACCCAAACGTTCCTGCAACATCTGTGCAAGTCATATGTGATGAAGATCCTGCGACCCAGTTAGCAAGTCCGAAATCTGACAGTTGTGGCTCGAAATCATCCGAGAGAAGGATGTTCGAAGATTTCACATCTCTGTGAATAATAGGTTGAGCACAGCCATTATGCAAATAGTCCAGTGCCTCTGCCACACCAACCGCCACCTTATATCTCTCACCCCAACCAAATCCATTTCCATCTTTCTTATTACCTATACAAGACAAAGCTAATCATTATTTGTAATGAAAAATTTGGTGAAAAAAACATGATCGCAAATCGGAAAAAAGCAAGTAAAAGTTATACCATGAAGGTTGTCTTCCAAGCTTCCTCTCGATAAAAAGTCGTAAACCAAAAGTAGATTGTTGTCCTCAAAACAATAACCAAATAAGGATATAATGTTCTTGTGACTTAATGTAGTAATAATATCAATTTCCAAAACGAACTCTTTCAGTACATCTTCCGATGGCTTCAAGATTTTTACAGCCAGTTCCTTGCCATCCGGCAAGGACCCCTTGTAAACATGACTACTACCACCTTTACCAACCAGATTCTCTGAGGAAAGAACAAAATGTAGATTGTTAGCAGCGAAGATCTAAACGAAGTCAAACTCAAATCACGGGTACAAAATTTTGTGGAGAAACAAACCAGGCTTGAAGTCGGAGGTTGAAAACAAGAGCTCTTGATAGCTGAACAACCGGCAAGTGGCCGAGTATTTCTCATGTAAACCTTCCAATTCCTTAGGAAGGCCATTAGAGGAAGGAGAAAGAGGACAATGAGCCTCACACCCAACCGACACAATTGCACCATTCTCTCCATTCAATTTTAAACAACCATCGTCATTGTCAGAACTACAATGTTTCTGATCCGGATAAACGACAGCTGACGACGAATTCCTTCCCGGTAACCTCATCATCCTTTCAACCACAGATGTCTTCTTCCCAGAAACATCCTCTGATCGATGTGGCTTGGGTAAAAACACCTTGCGAAGCAATGGCCAGCCGGATTTAATGGCATTTGAACTCGGAGATCGAACTGGCACCAGAGCCAAAGAATTGTCCACTACCCCATCCCCACATCGAGAACCCGAATTATCCACCAAATCCATGGATGGCCCACAAGAACTACACTTCTTCTTTCGACTTTTCTTCCTAGTAACCAATCCCGGTTTTGGCAAGCAAGTATGAGCTCCATGACTCAAACTTTCCACCCCACAAGCATCATTGACAACACCTAGCAAATCTCTATGTTTTCTTGATTTTGACTTTAGCATCAAGCGAGAGTGATTCTTTTTCTCATTCACATCTACACAGAAATAAAAATTCTAAAATCAAACTCACATACAAACACAGAAATTATAAGAAATTTCCAATCATACCAATCCTCAGACCTTGTTCACATTAATTTCAACACACAGTAACAGAAATTTAAAATTAAACCAATCCACAAACCTTGTGAATGCTTCACATTAGTCTCAGTAGCATCTCTCTGAAACAACACTTTGCCATTTTCAACAGCAAAAACTGAGAAACTCTTGGGCAATTTTCTCGAACAGTACTTAGCCACCGACACCGACGATCTGATAGCGTGAGTGGTTTTCGAAGTTCCCACAATCAACTTCGCCGCCGCATAGGTTTTCGCTTCCTCCACCAATGTTTTCGAAACCGATGAGCCTCTACACACCTTAAGCTTCAAATCAACCTGAAATTTCAAAATTTTCACACCACCCACATTTTCTCAGCAACCAAACAGCAAAATCGAACACTACCCAAACACAAATACACCAAATCAAACCTGTTTCAAGTTGCAGAAACCTTCGTACACAGCCAGAACTGAATCAAATTTCTGCACCAGAGAGAGCAGAGACGACGTGTTCTCTGAAACACCCAAACAAAATTCAACAAAAAATCCAAAACCCAGATTCGGAAATGAGACCAAAAAAGCAAAAAACTCACCGGCCGGAGTGTTGAGGACGTGAATGGCGAGAACTCGATCTCCAGGCTCCGCCACTTTGACCAGAGCCCACGTCAGCAACTCCCGGCTCTGAGCGTCCATTCTCACCGCCACCAGCACCAACGCTCCGGCGCCACCCCCGACATCCTCCTCACCGCCGGCGACACTATCTCCGACGCTGTCTCCGGCGTCCAGCTTCATGATTTTCAAGCCCCAATTCCACCACCAGAACCAGAGGCCTCGATCTCGGGCTTGCTACGGCGTCGTTTCAAGCTCTCTCTCTCTCTACTTTCTCTCTCTAGAAAAGATGGAAATTATTGAGCAGAGCACACAGAGTGAGAGCAGAGACTTCATTGAAGATTCGGTTTTGTATTGGGAACAGAGCGTAATCGAGTATGTTTCAAGATTGTATTTTCCTTAACTGTCTTCGAGTTATATTCCTCTGCTTCTCGCTTGTGTGTTAAGACTGGGCCCACAATCTTATCCACCGTAGGATGCGTAGACTTTTTCTTCCTTCATTCCAGGAAGATGTGATCTCGGACAAGATGGTTAATAGTGGGCTGTAATTAAAAAATAGATTATAGTAGTAATATTTAGTTGATAGACATGAATAATTTTTTTGCAACGAAAAGGTGGCCGGTTAAGAATCGAGTTTCAGATTTTACGTGTAAAAATGCTTGTAGGTGTAGGTTTATCCGATTTGATCTTAGAATTTATAGGTTTATTTTACGTAACTTGAATTTTGAGTGCTAATAGTTCGAGTCTAAATGCACAACTTTGTTGTTTGGTCACCCCTTATAGTTGGCTCGCGTTATAACACGAAATGAGAATAGTTTGTTTGGATTCAAACATTTTATAATTGTGCCGTGTTCGTGTTAGGCCTCTACAAAAATTAGAATCACATATACATAATTAAGCTATGATTTTTTTATTAATCATACAAACTGATCTTACAAACCTAAATAATAGAGTGTAATTGACGCATACGTGACGAATCAATATTATTGCCAACATTGAAATGAGATTAAAACCTTTTTTCACTAAAAACAATTAGTACGATTTTTTATTTAAAATTTCATTTTACGTGTAATATGTAATTTTCAACAATGACATGCATAAACTTTGAAATATATCAACATATTTATTATCTAAAATTTCACTTTACACAAATGTGTACATATTATTATACAATTTTTTATAAATGACATGCGCAAACCTTGAAATAATATCAAAATCTTTACCTAAACTTTTGATAGTAAAAGAGACAAAAGAGAAACAACAAATATTGGAATAAAAAGGTAAAAGAACCAATTTAGTCCCCGAACTTTGGTGTTTTAACCCAATTTGGTCCCTAAACTTT
>JAYMTF010000283.1:0-41254 GCA_036897485.1 Pelargonium nanum
GTTTAGATTTCTTTTCCTCTTTTGTATATACGAGAAGAATATCTTAAGACAAATTTCGCTCACACCTCGAAGTTATTTGTTCATTAGACAATTTTGGATTAAATGGGAAGAGGTGTCCCTGTTGTGTATCTAAAAAAAAAATGCCACCAACTAACCCTACTTATATCTAAATAATAAGAGAGAACTAAGAAGTAGAAGAAGAGTCGGCGCAGTTGGTGATCGGAGAAGAGAGAAAATAGTCATTAACACGACCATGAGATCACTGATTACAACTCAATTTCAATGGCAAGTTCCGCTCGGCGGCGATTGCAGATCCGGCAGCCATTTTCGCCGTCTTCAAGTCTCACAGGCTGTAGGTACTACACATTCTGCATTCTCAAAGTCATCAAAGATTGCTCTTCCTCTTTCGCCGATCCCTCCTCTCCACTCCTTATCATCGTCCTCACCTCGACCTTGGCTTCTCTATCCTTCATCATATTTCAATCATCTTGAACAAAACCAAGACTTACCCGATCACTATCCATATTGTTTTGTCTCGCCCTCAGAGAATAAAATTTTCAGGCTAGACAAAACTCAGGTCTCCTCTCAGAGACTCCTTCCTTGGGATCGCCAATATTTCTTTCCGGACGATACTAAGGTTTTCGGAAGTTCTCCGCTGGGTTGGCTTTTGACACTGTGATGTTGGTGCAGAATTTGGACCTTCTCCAATTTTGGAAGTCGGGGCACAAGTCATGGACCCAAGTGAAGTTACAATATGTTAGATACATTAGCATAGTGTATTCAAATACGAGTCGATGCTTTTATGTTCTTAATGAGACCGGGGGTAGTATTAATATTGAAGCTTGGGAATGGGACTCTGGCTCTCCTAAGCCTCGAAGAATGCTTCAGTTAAAAGTTGCCCGCATCGAGTGCAAAAGTTATCGGGATTGTTACGATGATGATCAATATAGAGTTAAGCAAACGTGTCTGGTAGAATCTCCCTCCGGGGAACTCTTGCTCGTTAGGATACTAAAGAACCAAATGGGCTATGATGGAGATGCTAACTCCCTTCGTTTTTTTGTTTTCAAGCTGAATTTTGATCGGCTCAAGTGGGAACATGTTAAGTCTTTGGGAGAGGAAAACTCTGCATTGTTTGTGGGCAAAAATAGTGCTTTCTGTGTTCCTGTTGGTAATTATCCGGAGCTCGAGCCAAATTGCATTTACTACGCTGCTAACGATGAAGCAGGCACATATCCCGTGTACTTAGAAATGATGTTGGTGTTCAACATGGAGGATGAAACGATCAACCGTTACTGTTTCACTTCTTATGATCATCATCGTAGTCGTGGCCGCCTCCGTCCTTTGGATTTTCCTTCTGTATGGTTGCTTCCTAACCCTAAGTTTTAGTTTTAGTTTTGGTTGATTAAATTTCATGATTATAATACCTATATGTTTCTACTTTCATTGTGTCAAATGTTATAGTTCGTCCCATTTTGTTTACTTAGTTGAAACCTCTTGCTATCTAGTTTTTGTGTTATTCCTAGATTATAATGTGATTATGGTTTGTCATAAAACAAAAATCATATTCCATCCAATAACTGAATCATCTTAAAGTTGGGATTTGATTAGTCTCTCTCAAGATCAACCCAATCAAGTGCATATAATTGTGTCGTGCTGAAGAATGTGTGTGTTGTCGATCCAATACGAACATGACATGTTTAATAATTGTGTTGCATGACCCAACACGAACACATCATGATGATGAACACGAAACACGAACACGACACGTTCAACACGATACTAAATGAATTGTGTTGATACGACATGAACACGACCCAACACATATAATGCATGATAGAACTAGTACATTTGACACGACACTACCCAACACGTTTAACACATTATTATGATTAATTCATAATTATACCCTTAATTATGCGTGTAATTGGCGTGTCATGTGTGACACAACACGACTAGTTAACTGTATGTGTGTGTTATGGAGGCCCAACACAAACACGACATGATTACTAAAATATTGAGTTCTTCAACACGAACACGACACAAATACAAAATATGACCTTTCATTTTGTCCTTTATCATGGACTCAACCATTGAACAGTCACAATGGGTTTTGTGTTCCTCCAATCACATGCCTTATACGGGTAATATAAAATCCCAGATCTTCTCTTCTCTCATCAATAATTAATTTTTACACCTAATTATTGCATTATTTTACTTAATTAACACCTGACTTTTCACTTTTTGGCTTTATTCCAATCATAATTCAATTATTCTTTCATGTGAATAATTTTTTTATTCATTTAGTTAAATGGGTTGAAGCACTTTAATTAAAATGCATTGATTTTCTTTATTTACATCCATAATTCCTTTGAAACTACTAATTTTTCCCTAATGACAATAGTACATTAAATATTAATATCCACTGAAAATATATTTTTATTATATCATTGGTTGGAACCTATGAAAACTATAGCTTAGAGCTAGCTAAGTAAGGTGACACATTACTATTTCTACTAAATACATTTGGTGTGTGCAATTAATTAAAATTTAATGTATTTAATAGGAGACAATTAGTCTTACCTCTACTTCACACTAGAACAATGACATTTTTGATAAATTCCAATTAAACTAATAATAGAAAAACTTGATACATTGCCCATTTAGAGTCATGAACACAAAAGAAAAAAGTAAATTAAATGCTTACATTAATATGAGTGTAGTGAGATAAAAAAAAAAAATACAAAAGGTTGGGAGTCCATATTGAATAAAAATATATGAAGGGTCTAACTTTATTTATATTAATTATTTTTCTTTGAAAAATATAATACAATAATTTTGTTGGAGCTAGTAGGATTAGGTTTGGAAAAAGTAAAACTTTACTAACAACAAGTTAATAGAGTGAAAAAGACTTTTAAAAAAAGGATATTTTCGTATGAATTTCACTCGTACCTCAAAACTATATGTTTATTAGACATTTTTATAGTACATTCATGTATTGACTTGGTACTTTTAAAAATTAGTGAATAAGTAAAAACAAATATTTGTGTCTTCCAATACGTTGAAAAATATGTATATATAAAATAATAAAAGTGATCATATTAATGTTGATTTCATACTTGTAATATACTAAGAATAGTTTGCAATTTGGACATAAAGTTGTAAATACACGAAATTTGACCCACATTTTTACTATAATAAAATCTCATAAAATGGACCAAAATAAATTTCGTGTTGGATATGTCATGGAAAAATTATGGGTCAGATCACACTCATCCGCCCATTTTATGTGTATAACTCCCAACGCGTTTTTGCAGATTGTGTCCGAGTTAAACATTTTCAACTCAAATCAACCATGAATTCAATCCTCACAAAATATATCTAAGGGGAGAATTGAGGAGTCTTAACTAGGACTGAGCCTCGGCCATGATTATACACGAGGTTTACGCCTGAAAAATAATATAGATAGTGGATCAAATCGAAACAAATGCACTGGAAAAAAATATAGCTTAAACTTTTAGTTGAAATGGTCTTTTGGATGCGATCATACCAGCACTAATGCACCAGATCCCATCAGAACTCCACAGTTAAGCGTGTTGGAGCGAGAGTAGTATTAGAATGGGTGACCTCATGGGAAGTTCTCGTGTTGCATCCCCCACCTTTTACCAAGACATGTTGGGTCAAGTGGTTTAAACACTTTGAATTCCCTATGAGGTCTCAAGTCCGAGCCTCATTGTCGACGATATAGGGTGAGACGACGGTACAGGGTGAGGTTTAAGGTGACCATACAGACCATTATTTTGTGGAGTGAGAAATATTGTTACTTCGAGTATGATTTCCCGTTGCTGATAAAAAAAGTACTAGTTCAAAATAAAACATTTTTGTAAACAAAATTATAAGTTTTCTAAGTAAAAAAAAACAGGCTATCAATTTTCTCGGTAAAGTGTCGGTGCTGTAAATAAGAAAGAGAATGCTCTGCATCTCAATCTCTTTATATCGATCTTCTCCATTTCAGCTCCCAATTTTCCAAATCCAACGCACTGAATCACTCCAATTTTAGGGTTCTGATTCACAGTGAAGAACAAAAAGACGAGCCATGGGCGTGGATTTGAGGCAGGTGGTGGCTGGAATCTTGACAATCACCATGTTCGTGATGCTCGGGAACATGATCAAGAGAGACCATTTCGATTCTTATGTAATGAGCTCCACTCGTAACTCTTGATTCCCTTCAATTTCACTCAGATCACTACGTCTCATTGAATGTTGATTCACTTCGTTTATTGATTTTCCTTTTGTGTTGTGTGTGCTCAGAATCTGGATCGGCTCTCACTGTTTCGTTGTAGTTGTGTTTGTAGCGTAATTGGTCGCATGCCCATTACTTGTTTGTTGCTGATAGAAGATGGGTTGAGCAAATTAATGTGAAATTTTGAATCTTGTGTTTCTGTTTGGTTCCTGGGAAAATGAGAGAGAAAGTTTAGTGAGTTTGGTATATTGTGCAAATTTTGTTAAGCAATAGGCTTGATGAATTAAGTATGAATTTATAGATTTTTGGTATTTTTTTATGTCTTTTTGTTCAAGGGATCTGAATGTTTGTGGTGAATTGCTTGTGGATCTATTTGAATAATTTTTCCATACTTTGCAAAAAAAAGTTGAGAATTGTATTGTTATTTGCAATCAATTCATTGAATTCATGTCACGACTTGACTCTTTTTATTCTTTATTTTGAAGGAGAAACTTCCGGGAACAAATATTTATGAGGATAGCAAGTTTGCAGAGCGGAGCCATGATTCGGTTTCTAAGAATGGTAAAGGGCCATGGAAGGCGGATGGCCAAGAGCTAAAGCAATGTTGGACCAATCCGGCTTCGGGTGAGTTGATTTGTATGCTCTTGTGAAATCACCTATATCTTCTAGCGCATGGTTCGTAATTCAAATATCTTTTATTTGTTACTTTGATTAGCAGAAGATATAGAACTGTCGAAAGGATTTGTCACATTCTCATTGACTCATGGCCCTGAGTACCATGTCTCGCAGGTATCTGAATTGGTCACTCAGCTTTGGTCTATTTTCATTTTTCGATTATCTACCTTGTGCTTTTTCCTCTATATCAGTTAATGCGAGCTCGATATAAGATATTAGAGCTGGCCTGGAATTTTAATTACAATCAACTGTTGTCGGATTTTGTTTGTCAGGTTGCTGATGCAGTAGTCGTGGCAAGATATCTTGGAGCAACTCTTGTGCTTCCCGATATTAGGGGAAGCAAACCGGGTGATAAGAGGTCGGTTCTTAAACTATATCTATATAAGAAAAGAAGCTCTTCAAGGACGCATAAGTTTAGCTTGGTGCTTACGTTTTTTTACTTTAGTAGTAGTGTCGGTTTTGCCATTTGAAATAAAGCGTTTTCACGAAAGAAAAGAGAGTTTGAGGAACTATATGGTGATTGTCTAACATACATCGAAACCTTCAGGAACTTTGAAGAGATATATGATGCTGAGAAGTTCATGCGAAGCCTGAACGGAGTGGTCAGAGTGGAAAATGAGCTACCGAGTAAAATATCAGCACATAATCTTGCTGTCGTGAAAGTCCCTAATCGGGTAACAGAGGACCACATAGCGGACCATATCGAGCCAGTTTTCAGGAAAAATGGCAATATTAGGCTAGCGACTTATTTCCCTTCAGTCAATATGAGAAAGAAAGAAGAAAAAAGTAACACTGATTCGGTTGCGTGTTTGGCAATGTTTGGAACTCTAGAGTTGCAACCGGAGGTTCAGGAAGTTGTCGACTCGATGGTTGAGCGGCTAAGAACATTGAGCCGAAAGTCCAATGGCCGATTTATCGCAGTGGACTTGAGGGTTGATATGCTGGAGAAAAAGGGTTGCCAGGGAACAAAAAGTTGTTACAATGCAGAAGAGATTGCCGAGTTTCTGAAAAAAATTAAGTTTGATAAGGATACAGCAGTGTACTTGACTCAATCAAGATGGGACTACAGACTCGATGCTCTGAAGGGTTACTTCCCGAAGACTTATACAAAGGTGAGAGACATTTTCTTCTTCGCCTTTAACAAATCTGCTGATGAGTATTTCATTTTTATATCTACAATGTGCAATTTTTGAAACCTAGCTTCAACCGCGAAGTTTTCTGTTATATCGTATATTTACTAATGTCGTTTTAGAAGGAAAAAATTGTTTCAAAATCAGTGTCGTTTTATGATTTTAATGTGAAAATGCACCATTTTTTCCGACCATACCCGTCAATCCGAAGTTAGTTTATGAATGCGTATAGATAAGGCTAATTGGGTCATTTCACATAATTTCTTAATGTGTGAACAACCTTAGAACGACACTTACTAAAGAACGTTGCTTATCTTTATTATCCCCATATATTATACGAGTAATTTATGTGTATAGAACTATAGATGCTTCCAAATGGATCCTTAATATTTGCTATCCCGTCTTTTGATGCCTGAGACAAAACACTATGATTCTGAAATTTTCTTTTCCTCCATGAACTACAACAGGAAAGCATAATGCCGGAGGATCGAAAATCAAAGTTTCTCGACTCTGAAGGCTCTGAATTGGAGAAGGTGATTGACTTCTACATATGCTCTCAAAGTGATGTTTTTGTACCAGCCATATCGGGGCTATTCTATGCCAATGTAGCCGGTAAGAGAATCGCTTCTGGTAGGACTCAGATACTTGTTCCTACTGACATTTCAAGTCCTGTTTCTACAACCGATTTCACATCTCATTATGTCACAAAGAAGAATCACTTAGCCTATTCGTGTTTTTGCTAATCTTCAATATAGACGTCGAAGCTTGAAGAAAGTTGATTAACTTTTTGGATACTCATGTAGATTAGACGGGTTGATTGTATTGTTTTATCTTTCCATTGAGATCCAAAGTACCGGAAACTGAAACCTCATTGTGATGGTGATTTTTTTTCCGGTCTTTTTGCGAGTTTGCTAAGTTAGGTTTTGTTTAATATCCTTTTTTGGGGAGAGGAAGGGAAGGCTCAGGCCAATATGTTGTTTAGTGCATAAAAAAGAAACAAGATGTTGTATTTGTAGTATGTAAGTCATTGTTTACACTTTAAATTCAATATATTGAACACATCTCAAAAGTGTATTCAAATTGATTCTGGAAGAGAATGAGTTTTTATTTTGTTCAGTTGTTTATACATATTGCTCCGAAATCCTTTTAATCATGAGTTGAAATAGTATACTGTCTGCTTTATTGTTCTAGAAACAACTAAATATTATCAATCGATACAAATGCTCTGTTAAATGTCGATCATAATAAACTATGGCCAACATATGCATTTACTTGGTGATTTAAACTACCATGACATAGTAGATTCAGTTAACTGATCGAACTCATTTGGATAAACACCATCTAGCATTTCACAAGTCACTGTAATAGAACAATATTGGTCGACCAATCTGCATTTTACGAGGACAAAAAATGTAATTTACGTGATACCTATTCTCTCTAAAAGAATTCAAAATCTCACAAGAGTTTGCCTCTTTCAGGTCACCGTTTTATACATTTGACCAAACAAACTAGTGTAGTGTCTTTTAATTTTTGCTCATGTGACATCTTCTTTATGAAGACTCAAGTACTGCCAGACAATCACCTAATTAACCAAGTGCATGAAATCAACCGGTAAGAGTTGCTACAGTTCATTTAACGTCTAAAGTTCAAGTTTTTTTTTTTTTCAATCTTTACATGGGATTCCTGAGCGGACCATCAAACTCGCAGTTGACACCATTAAGCCGTTTTACCACACTCAGATTAATCTTCGTTTAAGGATAAGTCACAGTTAAAACGCATCCATCTCCTCAGAAGTGTGTCGAACGGGAATGTTATCACGTAACAAAATTATTTTAGGAAACAATTTGGACCAATACAAAAAGTTCACAATCGCTAAACTTCGGCCCATGCGGTCCAGTTTAAGCAAGGAAAAAAAGTAAAGGCCCATCAAAATGGGCTGTGAGCTCAGGCCCATCACAGGTCCTTTCTTAGGTGACAGGTCCGTCAAATTAGCACATTAGTCGAGTCGCACAAACCCTACAAAGCCCTAGTATTTAACACTCCGTCTTCTTTCTAGAGAAACCCTAATTATCTCTGAGCTTCTCTCTCAGCCACAGTCAAGCCAATCGCATCACAGGGCCTCACAGAGCTCCAGTCATCGGTGAGTCGCATCATTTCTTCGATTTACTGATTAAATTACTCAATTTAATCTGCTAATACCATACGAGATTTTTTTTCGCTATGAACAATAATTGATTTTTGATAGATCTAGCCTGTAAGATTCAGTTTCGAATGGTGTGCTTTTGAATGTTCTATGTAACATAGATTTTGAGGTGTTACGAAATGTACGAAGCATTGTTGTTTTTGTTATTTGTATGATTTAGGTGGATTTTAGAGTTTATAGCGATTATTTTAGCTGATAGAGAACTGGAAATTTGTCATGGAAAGCTCTTCTATGTATCTGTTCGTGGTTTATTTGATGATCAAATGTAATATGATTTTTTTTGCTCAATGTTAATTTTGCGAATGATTAATCAGTTTATATTTTCAAATGGTTGTAAAGTCTGATTGAATTTTGCTTAATCACTTTAACTTAAGCTATTTTGAGGTGTTCAGAAAATGGTTGAACTGTTCTCCGTAAGATGTTGAGGCATTGTTGTTTTTGGTATTCTAATGACTTTAGGTAAATTTTATAGTTTCTTGCAATTATTTTAGATGATAGAGAACTGGAAATTTGTTCATTTCCATCTCTTTTCGTGGTAAGTTAATGATCAAATGTTGTATGTGTTTTTAAATGGTTGAAAATTCAATTGTTTGTTGTATAATCTTTGCAACTTAAGCGGTTTTGAGGTGTTCAGAAAATGGTTTAATTTCTCTCTAGGATGTATGAATAATTGTTGTTTTTGGTATTTTTCTGATTGTAGGAAACTTTTATAGTTTCTTGAGATTAATTTAGTTGATAGAGAACTGGAAATTTGTCTTTAAAAGCTTTTCAATTTCTCTGTTTGTGGGTAAAATTGATAGACTAGCAATTTTTTTAGCTTATGGGGAACTTTAAATATGTCCTGCAAAGTCCTCCCATTTTGCTTAGTATTCAATTTTGTAGAAAATTAATCATATTCAGTTTTCAAATGGGTTAAAATTCATTTGATTGTTGTATATTTATCTTATGTTTGATTGTTTTGTTTAATTACTCCATCTCTTTGTAGAGATGGGCGGAGAGGAAGTTAATGTCGTGATTCCCGAGTCAGTATTGAAGAAGAGGAAGAGAGCTGAAGAATGGGCTTTGGCCAAAAACCAGGATTTTCTAGCTGCCAAGAAGAAGAATTCTGAAAACAGGAAGCTGATTTTTGTTAGAGCTAAGAAGTACGATGAAGAGTACAAGAGAAAAGTATGTCCATCTATTTTCTCATCTGAGTAGTTTTTGTTGCATAAAAAGATTTGTCTCACTATGGTTTTCTTTAATTTCTATTGTTTAGGAGAATGAGCTTATTTCACTGAAGCGTGAGGCTAAGTTGAAAGGTGGATTTTATGTTGACCCTGAACCGAAGCTATTGTTCATTGTTCGCATCCGTGGGTATGTCTGTTACTCTGTTTCTCTTTGCTCTTATTCTTGAATTATAGTGTTCTATCCTCATATTGTCTTAACTCTTGGATTTCAGTATCAATGCTATCGACCCAAAGACTAAGAAGATCTTGCAACTATTGCGTTTGCGCCAGGTAGACACTTGACTTTTGCCCTTAAAATTGCACATTTGTTGCCCTGCTCTTAATCAATAGCATGGAAAGCATGTTCAAAACTTTATATCTATGCCATGATTCTTCGAAATGTCTAGGGCTTATCCTTGTGCATAAATCTTAATGGAGTTTAATGCTATTTTTTTGTATGCTTGGAACAGATCTTCAATGGAGTGTTTCTTAAAGTGAACAAGGCAACACTGAACATGCTCCACAGGGTTGAACCATATGTTACTTATGGGTATGTGGCGCGTGTTTCTGATTTATTTTACCTCAAATTTCCATGTCCATGTATGTGGTGTCTGATACATTATCTGTTTTGGTGTTTAGATATCCCAATTTGAAGACTGTGAAAGAACTGATCTACAAGAGGGGCTATGGGAAGCTAAACAAGCAGAGAACTGCTTTGACCGACAACTCAATTGTTGAACAGGTTTGTGATTTATGTTATTTGATTGTGCTTCTGTTAGAGCTTGCAATTCGTGCCTATTGTTTTTGTGCTGTGCTGTGCTGAAGGTTGACTGTATGTTTCTCGACCCAACACGAACTCGACACGTTAATGTACAAAAAACACAAACATGACATGTTTAACAGTTTCTAAATTGGCCGTGTTGATATGACCCAATACGATTGACTCAAACATGACAACACATTTCGCACAATAGAACCAACCTGTTTGAGACATTATGTGTTAATTTACAATTATACCCTTTATTGCGTGCTGGGCATTGTGTTTTTCACAACAGCAATACTAGTTAATCGTGCGTGTGATGACATGAATACAAAATGTGCTGTTTATCCTTGTTGCTAACATGGTTTTGGTTATATAATAGGCTCTTGGGAAGTTCGGCATCATCTGCACGGAAGATCTCATCCACGAGATCATGACCGTTGGTCCTCATTTCAAGCAGGCAAACAACTTCTTGTGGCCCTTTAAGCTGAAGGCTCCATTGGGCGGCATGAAGAAGAAGAGGAACCACTACGTTGAAGGAGGAGATGCTGGAAACCGCGAGAACTTCATAAATGAACTCATCAGGAGAATGAATTAGGCTTTGGCAGTAGTTTTTGAGCACTTCACTTACATCCAATGTTGACTGCATTTCATTTTTTTTTTCTTGTTTGTCTTCAAATTTTGTGAAAGTTTTGATGTTTGAATATCTTGAAATTTTAGTATTCCATTTTTACGATTGGACATTTGGAGTTAATAGTCAATCCTTATTACCATTACTCGATGATGTGTTTTTGAGTAAAATCTTGTTATGTCTAGTTCCTGTTTAAATACCAAATAATACAACTTTCCAGATATAAACATGATTATATTTTCAATGAATAGACAAAGATGCTCATTGGTAAATGTTATGCATCAGATTGTGTGCATTTTTTTGTTGTTGTAAAAGTGATTTGCTAAATAAATTAATATGTTTTATTAAATAACAAAGACATGAATAGTGTTTTGTGATTAAAACATGGAAATGGACTTCTTTCAATCGGATTCTTGATTCTTATTTTGAAACAAAAATTGTTGTCGCTTGAACTCAACTTTTTTCATTAAGAAATGCTAATTAATTACACTCCGTAGGTTACTTGATTTTATGTGTATTTGTTGGCAATATATATAATAATTCATAAGTAAATTGACATTAAATAAAAATTAACTATTAGTTGAGCTAGACGATGGTATGATTTTTTTGCATTTGTTCAATCCAATGTATACTTTGGCATACAAATTTTAGACCGGTTCGCAAGTCAAACCGTGTCTGAGTTTATCGACAATCTCAAAATATACAAAAACCATATTGATTCACCTATCAAATTCCAATGAAACTGGAAAAACCTACAAGAATGGAATCATGAAGACAAAACAGTTTACTAACAACTTCGAAAATATTCAATAATTGTAGACATTTCTTGTCAATTTAAGAAAATAGATTGAGTGAACTCACCGGCAACATCATGGATTGTGGGCTTCGATATCAACATGACGAATGCCAGGAACAAGCTCCTGAATCTCCTTTTCTAGCCTA
Organism: Pelargonium nanum; assembly: GCA_036897485.1. Lineage (NCBI taxonomy): Eukaryota > Viridiplantae > Streptophyta > Magnoliopsida > Geraniales > Geraniaceae > Pelargonium > Pelargonium nanum. The sequence goes on from JAYMTF010000283.1 coordinate 11,787, forward strand.
TCGACTTCACTCCCTAGAGCTGTAACCACCTCTTCTCCTGCAAAATGAGTTCAACCAGAGTATAATACGAATATGATACATACAATACAACTTCACTCGTATTGTATCTGTATTGCACATGACAATGCGTACCATAGTTTGACATGACATTGTACAGTGCAGCATCGTCCTTCTCTTTTACAGCTTCATGGAACTGTCCATCATCAACTTTTGTTACTTACATATACATAATTTTACGGTTGCTTGCACTCACAAACAGCACAAGATGTTCGTTGGATCATGTTTTGTTTTTCTTTATAAGTTAGAGACCATTCAAAGAGACTGAGAACGCAAACTTATATATCATAGATTCAGAAGGCAAACCTGTTTGGCCCACTCTTCACGTCCAGTCCTCTTAAGATAATTTTGTATCACAATCGCTCCGTTGAAATCTGTTGAATATAGCTAGCCACCATCAGATTTTGATGAAACAATAATTCCAAATGTCCAATAATACATCGTGTAGGAGTTACATTAGGTAGTGCTGGCAATTCGGATTTGGGGTCAGTTTTTTTTTTTTTTTTTTTCAGGTTCATGGTGAAAATACCTAATCCTAACCCAATTCGCTAAGTGCGGGTTGCAGAAAAAAGAAGAAGAAATAACCGGGGCAATTTGAGTTAGCCTAAACTTGCAAAAACACGTGTCGGGTACCCGTTGATTCAGGTCCAAATTGCCAGCTCCATATTTAGGCCACAGTGTTTGTTATCTGAAACTCATTGCAGCATAAAACACTGCATTGAGTTCCAATGAAATAGAACTCTAGGTGTAAGTCAGACAATACAGGCCAATTAACGACTAACAAGCAACCATGAATCGTGCCAATACAATACAAAAATGGTACAGACCTTAGATACTTTAATCAGAAATATATAGAATATGGCAAAAAAAAAAAAAAACCTATTTCTGCTTTAAATCTGAAGAATCCAGGTCCAATCACCTCACTCTTGCAGTCGTATAACGAATCTACAACCTACAAGAGAACCTTCACATCTGTCATATTTGAGAGGTATAACAATAATGCCAGATGTCTTAAGAAGTATTTATACCGGATCGTTTTTCAAGAAATGAAGAACCTTCTCCATATCATGGTCATCCATAGCTCTACCAATCAAAGCATGCCGATTCCTCTGGATAAGAAAGATAGCCACCTGCACAACACATTCAGTTCAATCATAACCAAACTCTTAAGATGAACAAGTCAGCCATAGATTGCAAATATTCTTCAGAAACCTTCCCTAAATAATGAAATGCACAGGTGAGAAGTGTAACTAACATACAATTCCAAGTAGGTTACCGACTATAATTGAACCAATCGGATCATATATTGCATTCCCTGTGATATTCACCGCAACCAATGATGCTCCCGCAATAACAAGGCCAGCTACCGCAGCGCCATCCTGTACAAGTGAGATCATATATTAACGGGGCATGCATTTAAACAATAAAACAAACATATATTCTTTGAGTGAAGTAATGAAAGTGAATGAATGCACAAATTAATAAGTTCAACCCCTAAGAGTTACTATTGTGTATAGTTAGGTAGTTCCCAGAATTTAAAGAGAAAAAAATAATGACCTCGGTCATGACTGCAACAGATGTGGGATCATGACCACGCCAAATATAGTCTCTTATTGTCATTCCCTCTGCAGCTGCACCTTCCTTGACAGCTTGAATGGCGACAAGAAGAGAAGCACCTACAGAATATGTGAATGTTCAAGACAAAATGATCGAGAAGAAAGTTGAAAACTAGAAATGAACTTAGGACCCATAAAGCACAACGCAGCAACTTATACCTTCAATGATAAATGAACCAGCAAGGACCAAAGCTGCATATTTAATATTTTCAGGGGGCTGAAGAAGACATAATTACAGGTCAATAAACCAGCAGGAATGAGAAAAGTGTTTTTTTTTTTTCTTTCCGAATAACAAATTTTGCCAAATAAAGTTTCACTAGGTAAGTTACCTGTGAAGTCCACAAATTTTGAACTCCATGAACAATAGTAGCTCCGGAGCCAAGACAAAAGATACCAACAGCAGATATCAAAGACCAAACAAATCTTTCTTTGGAATAACCATAACTGTATAACACACAAGAAATAACTTTATCACATTCATAAAATTATACATAGATACTATTCAAGTTGCATTTGTTGTGTGAACGACTCACGGATGAATAGCATCTGGGGCACGCCTTGAGCTGCTCAATCCATAAGCAAGAAGTGCCTGCAGTGTCAACACGAATTAGTAATCTGCAGCCATGCTTATGTAAGGAAAAAAAAAACATTCATCGTAGCAAAAGGAAGATGAACAACCACATCAACACATACCTGATTCGCAAAATCTGCAACTGAGTGCACTACTTCAGCTAGCATAACATGGCTAGAGGTTGATAACCAGACCCCAAATTTGAGAGAAAAGACAAGGAAGTTGCACCATAATGCAGTTGTTACAGCTCTTTGACTAGAACAAACGTAAAAAAATCGTAAGTTTATTTACAATAATTGAATTTTACTGGATAGAGAACGGGTAGTGAGTCAAGATGTATAGTATACAAAATAAACTAACATCAAATTACAAAAAAAAAAAAAACATCTTTGTTTTCAAGAGTTAAGGTTTCAGACAATTATTAGAGACTGCATGAATCTTCCCCGTTCCATTTTCTCTTTCTTACACTTCTGTCCCATTCAAAAATTTCTGTTACTAATCCTGAAAAGTGACCCAAGCTAATTCCTTTTATTAACAAATGTACTGAACAAATAGCAATGTCACAAGAACAACCTACGCTAACATCCCATCCACAGATTTCTGTTACTAACCGCCTAACCCTGAAAACACTATACATTTTCTTTAACAAATGTATTGAATAAACAGAAATGTTGTAAGAAAAATCTATTCTGAGCTTCAACAAATCATTATTGACATAGCAAACTGGTGTGTTACAGTCCTGAATTCGACAGTGGAGAAACCATACCTATGCTGATCATTAATTTCAATTCTCTTCACACGCTTAGGTCTCGTAAAAAAATCTGCAAGCATCAACAACAATAACAACTATGCAAACTAAAAAATCAATCCAAAAACAATCAAATTTCACAATGTACAGTTTTTCAAGGAAAAAAGGACATGAATGCTGATCAATTGAATAAACTTACAGCGATGATTCGTATACTGATGATGATGACGACTATGGTCAATGCTATAGAATCGAACCAAATCAATTCCAAAAAGACCTCGAAACCGAGTGAAGGAACCAAAATGGGAGCTACAAGCAGAAATCGAGAGCTGCGGCGAAGAATCGCTGGACTGGAAGAGAGAATCAGCAGAAGAGCTGAATCGAAAGGCTGAGGAAGAAGAAGAAGAAGAAGAAGAAGAAAGGAGGCGGCGAGAGAAGATGGTGTTGTAATACGAATACGAAGCTCGCATCAAAATCAGAGTCGATTTCAATTTCCTCTCACTCAAATTCACCACCATAACTAAAAATATTCAGAATCTGCTTCTTTCTAAAGCAACAACAATGGAGATTTGTATCGTCACTGTTCGTATCAGAAAAACAAACTCCAAAATTCAAAATCCACAGAAATCGAAATCAACGCGAATCAGAGAGAAGAGGAAGAGGAAGGTTCTAGAAATTTCCTGAGACAGTCTCGTCGGCGGAGAGAGCTGCGACCACCGCGGCGTCGCCGGTAGAGAAGTTACAGAGCGCGGTTTTGTCTCTGATCACTGACCTGAACTGTGGTGACGGCCATGGGAGGTTCATGAAAACTTGGGCCCATAACGTTATAAAACATTTTGGCCCAATAGAGGCCCAATGGATCTTCCTAAATACAGGCCTTGAGCCCATTTACTATTCTTTACATGTCATAATTTTCTTATATTTTTGCATCACTTCTAATTCAGATATTCATAAGAAAAATGTTACATTTCGTAAGTCATTTCGATTGCAACATATACACTATAAAATGTTCGGGGCGAGAGGTTTGGATTTTCTCGTTTTTACCTTCAACAATTTATCCAATCTTACGATTTGTGAGCTTTTGTGAGTTGGATAGAACACTAAAGAGATCGAGAGTTGCACTCGTTTACAAAAGTACATGCAATTCTTTTTCGTACAACAACATTTCTACGACAAATCGTGTGGAAATCGCCATCACAATGCTTCAAACATCACACTTTTGTGCAACTTAATAACCCATTAGCTCTCAATTTCAAAGTTCAAACAACATTGCATTCTAAGAAAAACCCATCTCCATCATGAATCACTTGGGGAAAAAAAGAACAAATGAAATGCATGAAGCACACGTTTGACTGAACTTTGTTGGCAACAACCTATAATCAGTTACATTTCTAGGGCAAATCTATGCCCTTTCATAGAATACAACAATCCTAGGCAAAATTTGTCAAGTTTCATTGTTTATTTGCTTCCTACCAAAAACAGCTGACATCTAATTGTAAAAATGATGATAAAACGTATATAAGACTTCACCAGAAACCCTATTTTCCGCCCAGTCGACCTTCCTTTCTCCCGCGTAACCTAATCATTGGATCATGCCGCACATCTGATCTGCCAGAATCTAGGCGATCATGCCTGCTCACTATTCTTAAAGGGTGTGCTTCGGTGTTGAAAACCCATTCGTCTAATGGGATGACAGTTGGGGGCGAAAAAAGAAGGTAAAGGTACTTGAATGTCTCCGCAAGAAAGAAGCTTTGCATCATATTGTCTTTCACTCCAGTATTTACCTGTAAACACCAAGAACATTGGTTTAATTGGTTTGATTACTCGTTTTTGAGCTTGGACCAAGGCTAGGTGTAAAACCCGTAAAGAAACAACTTAGGCTAAGTTTGGTGGATCAAATATGAATTGAGTTTTATCAAATGTGTATACTCAGCGGTTGATTTCCAACCAAGAGACTGGTCAATCAAGGGATTGATGAAACATATAGATGAAGAGGCAGTCTCTTCGTCGAGAAAGGTCCCAAGTGGCACTATTTCGAATCCAATGAGGTAATGTTTAGATTAGATTTCCATTCCAATTTTTTAATCCAAACGCAGCTTGAAGATAATTGGAAGTCATAAAGATATGATATGCACAACAGATTCTAGTTGCGGGTTTAGAAAATGCTTACATCCTTCAGTCCAACATATCCCGAGTCTATGCGAGAGTTCTTTTCAAATGCCTGAAATATATTCCAACCCCAATCTTGGTACGTCTTGTTACCAGTGAAACGCCATAGGTAAAAGAGTGATTCAACTGTCTCTGGTCTCAATATATTCCATGATGTACCGACGCTCATGTCCTGATATTGTAATGTATAGGGAAACACAGTCAGACAAAACGACCCAAGTGAATTCTTATCACATCAATAGGAATATCTAACCTGTCCAGTTTGAAAGAAATAATTTTCTCCTGCCAACTTAGTTGGCGTTGACTGGTAGAAGTTATAGCATGTCCAAGCAAGCTGCAAAATAAAATGCACGAGATTCAGGGACAAAAGAGTACAGCTTCACCTAAGGTAAGGTTACATGATAATGAATTTTTAGATTAATAAAACAGAAAGTTGAAAAGGTTCTAATGCATGATACATTGCACACCAAATACATCTCAAGAAACCATTTTAAGAACATCATCAAACACAACGGATCAAACATTGGAACTTTGATTTGTGAATACCTCTTCTGCAAGTGTGAGAATTTTTTTAGCATCATCAGACCCGTAACCTGATGATCCTAAAGCCAGCATTCCTGGAACAAAGCAAGCTAACTCATCCATCTGCGTATTGTTGGCAAAATAAACAAGCACTTAGAAGTTAAAACATCACAATGCAATTAATTAGGCACTTGAGGTAGATATACTACCTTGTCCACTAGATCATCCCCATTCTTCTCACAGATATATGTAAAAGACGATGGTGTTGTTCTTTTGATCAATCCAAGCAGACCTTTCATTGATTTTTCCCACATTTCTCTGCCTCCAAGATTCCACAGATGATTTTTAACATTAGAAAGAACTCAATGAAAATAATCCACATATTTCAATCTTTGACAGAATTTGAACAGTTTAGGTATCAAAAAGATGTCCTTTTTTCCTCCCTAGAAATTAGATACATCTCCACTACAGATAAATCTTAACGTGATTAAGATATTGAAACTGTCAAATCAACTAATTTACGGTAAACAGCAACTAGTCACGGGGTATTGATTAAAATGCACACAACTACACAAGTATAAACACAAAATTATCGATTCAGGCTTCTCACCTATAATGCTTCACAGCTGGTGTCTTATTCCCTTGCACCCAAACTTTGAGTAAATACTCATAAAAGCTGCAATTAGATTTTTCAGTAACTACAAACTCGACTTAGTTACAAAAAAGAACAATAAAAAGAATATATCTTCATGAAAAACAAAAGTTCATAACATGATATTGATAACAATGGTCAACCTGTCACCCATGGCGCCGAATGTTATTGTTGCATATGATGTTGTTCCACTTTCGGGATTAATATAAATGGGAAGCAGACCGTCATCAGGAAAGGTTTTATTAAGTGCCACAATAACGTTCTCCGCCTGACACAATCAACACCATTCAGCCTCAAATATATTCTTTTATGAAAGAAATTAAGTATTTGCTTAACTATACAATTAGGCTTTGCACACAAATGGGAGAGGTTAACTGGATTATTCCATAAATTGTCAAATAATTTCAGATTAACTAAAATTTGAATTCCACAAACCTTATTTGACAGTGAGCAAGTAAGCGTAACAAACAGTATACCTTTTGCTGATATTTAGGGTCTCCAGTCCGTTGAGAAAGAGCAATAAACTCTAGCTGCTCTGTGCCTGAATCTGCCAGTATGCTGTCGCCCTATGAAGAAGAAAAATTATAAGATCCATTAGAAACAATCACAGTCTAAGACAGTGGGAGTGCATATGAGACGAAACATCTGAGAGCTATTATGAAATCAAGGTTCACCGGAGGTGCTTCCAAAGTTTGGGGAGGGCTAACCCCACCTCCGTTTACACATCCTATCTTTACAACCAACAGAAGTTGAAAAGAAAGAAACTGAGAATTGATATTCTCCACATTCCAGGGCCAAGAAGAAACTCTAGCCAAAAAACTTCAAGGACTACAAATACTTATTGGTTCCAACATAACGAAAGCAGTACACTAAGAGCCATACAGAGCTCCTGTGTATACCTGGCAACGCGGACCATGGTCCGGGCCAAAAAACACACATGTTTTTGTCGGTCAACAATTCGAATGTTTTAACGTGTCTTTCCACTTTGTGGGAAATGTTAGGGGCGATAAAAAGTTGCAAACTACAAACGCGTGAGTTTTTTTTGTTTGGTCCGCATTAGGCCCGCGGCCCAAATTGCCAGGTCTGCTCCTGTGAGCAAGCCTTTGGCCTGTCGGTCAATTTGTATGTATATTTGGAATTGCATTCTTTCTATAAATAAAACTAACGTCTTACTCCAGTCCATCCATGATTGTGTGGATTTCCGTGTTGCAAGTTGATAATGTTATAAGGGATCCCAGAAGGTGTATCCCATGCAGGAAGCAACCTATCCGCAATGTCTTTAGCCTTTTCAAGGAAAACTTTATCTCCAGAAAGATCATATGCGCTGAGAAGTCCCCCTACAACTCTGAATTTGAACACAAAGGGATAAAACATGTCAGGAAATCAGCAAAGCTATAGCTCACTCGATATTGCTTCAAATACCAGAAGAAAGATCATAGGCGTAATAGATCCTTTAAACATCAGAAATCAAATCAACTACATATTAAACCTTATAACGCAACCTTATGGTTGTCTCAAAAACGCTGGCATCATAGCTCTTGTCAAAATCCAACGAATTTGCAACCCACCTGTCAAGAATAGCAAATCAACATCAAATGTGGGAATCTAGTCATAAAAATGAAAAGATTAAGATAAGACAACCAAAAATTCAGCATACATGCAGACATGCTATTAAGTGAGACCTAACCAACATAATTTGACACCTATTCTTCCACAGTTCCACTAGGAATTTTTTTCATTTTTTGAATATGGTTAAAGGTTCCTGTACAGTAAACTTTGAAATTCCCAGAGAATGAAAGTTTAGGAATCCATATCATAGCATGGAAGTTTCTAGTTCTCATCACCATACCAAACTCTGATAGATTATTCCAAGCTTATTGATAGGCATATTCTTTGGGAACATCATTGGACGGGACCAAATCACTATATACCTCCTTTACAAAAGTAGTATGAAATAAACCTACCAACAAATATAGAATCAATCATATCATATCATAGATTTATTCCAATTAGAAGCAATGGCAATGTCTACTTTGAGTTTATAGAAACTTGACTGGAGAACTAGAGTTTTAGCTGGTCTTGAATGAAAAAATAGAAAATAGCATAATGGAAGCAGACAAGGAAAGAGGGCCTGCATATTGGAAATGACATATAGAAAGGTCTAAAGTTCGACTCACTCTTTAGCTCTTTGGAATTGCTCATCAAGACCCATAATGTATAGTGTATCAAGGGAATCTATAAGGGTTGCTCCAAGACCACCAAAGCTGTTGATACCATTCTTTGTTTGTGGCTGGTCACAGAAGAAAAAACACTCCCATTAGTTATATGATTTTTATGCATACAATGAAATATTGTCATTAATAATAGGGCAAGCAAAAAATTTGGGCTTTAAATCTTATCTTATCTTCAATTAGGTTATTGAGTAAGACTAGGTAAATAATAGAAACACAAAATAAGGAGCTTTAAAGCCGTCTTTTCTTGTTCTCTAAACAATAAACAAAAGTTCTAGCAAAGGAGGGATCAAGATTGATAATACCATGCATGATCTACCCTTGATAGCCAAAAATAAATTTAAACTAAATATAGGTATCAATGAAAATGGTTATCTTACTTGAAGCTCATCTTGACCCCATGCATATTTCTCATATGATGTCCAAGCATGAAGCATAGCTTCTTTTACTTTCTCTCTTCGTTGGACATCAACCGGATCATCTGAACCAACGGTTTTCTTGGAAAGTTCATTACTTTTTCCGCCTAAAGTAACCTTTCCAACTACATCTCCATGAATAGTTTTTATTTCTTCTACCTGAATCACAAAATCAACATTCAGTCCAAAGATATCCTGTCACGTACTGAGCAAACATATCATGGTTAGTTCAGCCTGAAAGCACAACTAGAAGCCCCAACACGCACAAGAAGTAAGAACAAAAAGGGTTAAACTACAAAAACTAACCATAAAATCAGCATTTTTAAATGTCTCTTACCAAATCCCGCAGATGGGTCACTTCTTCATTCAACTTAGAAAGCTCTTCCTGCAAATCAGAAATCCATCAAACACTAAGAAACAATTTGCATTGGAGACATCACAACGTACAAGCATGCTCCTAAAGTATCTTACTTTCTAAAAATCGCACTGTAGCCAGAGAGAAAATTACAATTAACAATATCACTCTCCAATGTGACTTCCCATATCCTTGCTCTTAGGCTTTACAACTAATTGGCTCTTCCCCAAAAGAAACTTTTTACCGAGTTCAGTCAAACATTAAGAACACTAAATTATCAAGGAAACCAGAAAATGCATGGATCAAAGTGGTCCCAAGAAAACTGAATAATTAACCACCACAACAGCATATCTAAAGAATCGGGAAGCCATATTTGATGTGGCCAATGCAATTATCTATTTGCAACATGAATCAACAATATACTACTCCAATTCAGGAGACATCAATAAAATTCAGCTAAGCCAAATAGGTGCAATCAGTCTCATATGCCAAAAATCTTGACAATACACACATAAATCTGAAATTCAAATCATCACAGTGCATGTAAACTAAATAAGTACAAATTTCAAATCAACAGATGTATTAGCTACCTGCTGTTCTCTGACAAGAGTCTGGCGATCCCAAACAAGCAAAGAAACAGAAACAAAAGCAATGAAAACGAGAGCCAATCGCTTCGGTCTCTTGAGGTAATATGCTGGATTACAGTACCTCCATTTGCTCAACGACGATCTGCTCCTCGCCATTTCACAGATCTCTCAATCTATCTCTACTTTTTCCAGATTCAAAACCGAAACATGAAAAACAGTAGCAGAGAACACACTTCTCTTACCGATAATCGGCTCGAAATTTACTGAAAAAAACTGGAATCGAAAAGCGAAAGCTGAGAACAATCAGACCAGAAGCTAGTGTTGATGAAAATGGCGATTCTGGTGCTGCGGAGGTAACGAAGATGATCGATTTTCTGTGAAGTTGGTGAACAACGACCGGTCGGACGGAGCTTAACCAAACAGAGACTCGGGAAATGAATCGGAGAAGAATATGAGAATGGAATTTAGAAGACGACTTGTAGACTTAAATTTCAAGTAACTGACAAAATAAAACGACTACATTTTTCTTTTTAGAAATTTATTAACTCTTATCCGCAGTTAAAAGTGGAGAAATAAACTCAGGCGAATGAGAACCCATCCACCCAACAGTATCGGACAAGGATAACGAGGACCTAGATAAAGCATGAGCTACTCGGTTTGCAGACCGATTAACAAAAGAAAAATCAACAGAAACCAAACTAGCTGCAATAACGATAATATCAGAAATAACTAAACCGAAAGCACTGGTAGAAACCTCCCCTTCAGCTTGTATAGCACGAATTACCGTTTCTTTTAATTTCTTTTAATATTATTTATTTTATATATCATTAATGGTATTTGTTAAGAGAAAAAAAAAATATCAGCAATGATTTATCGGCTGAGATGAGATAATGCACATTATCAATTAACATTCAATGATACTTTTTTTTGTCTCCTGGCTTATAGTCAGGTCCAATTTATAATGGTTGAGATTCATTATACTTATTTGTAAATAAATTTATTGTAAAATAAAAAATACTCATTTTAAAATTTTCATGGTAGAAATATATTTTTACCTTAAAAATAACATTTATTTATTATTTATAAATAGTTAATTTATACTATATAAAAAAAAGGGGAAAAGGAATAAAATAATGGAAAATTTAACTCCACCATTTCCTCTTGTATCTTAATATCTTATCCACTTTTTAATATTTTTATCAAGGATATAAGATTTTGTAAGTTGAAATTAAAATTGAAATATATCCACACCACCTCTACCATAGGAAAAAAATTATATACAAATGTAAATTCAGAAAATTTATAAATTAAATATCGAGGTGGTAATTTAATTCCAACTTACGTTTTCTCCAAATCGATCTATATATAATATGATAATGCGTTGAATAATATAAATTTGATCAATTTTAAGATACGATCAAAACTACACGAATATGCACATTTTACTCTCAATTCAGATTCGACGGCATGCATTCTTTCATTTTAGAGCTGACAATTTGAATCTGAATATGCTGACAACATAAATCCATTACAGCTTAAGATCCATTAGATCCGACTCATAATCAAATTGATTTGGACAAATTTGTACATTTTACATTGCATTTTAAAATTCGGCCAGTTCCAATCTAAATTGTCATCTCTGCTTTAAATGAGATTCCTATTAGTATATTCATACATGAACTCGAAAATGTCTGTCCGACATAAAATTCGTATTGTCAACTCTACTTTTGGTTTTATTATATTATTACTTATTGGGTAAACAAAAATGTAGATAGATTTTTTAAAAAATAATTTTATTTTTACGAAAAAGAGATCTACTGATCCTTATTTTCTGTTGGGTCAAGCAGTTGATACGCTTTGGATTTCTTTTGAGGTTTCAGGTTCGAGCCTCCTTGCCGACGGTATGGGGTGTGATTTATGGGTTTAAGGGAAAAACTAACAATTAACTCGGGTGACGCCCCCACTTGGAGGTGAGAAACACCGGTGTTTGTAGGTCTACTGTCCCGTCGCTTAAAAAATAATTATTTTTCTACGAAAAAGAGATCTACTGATCCCTATTCCCACCGTTTGCTTCCTATTTTTCCCCAAACGGACACAAAAACACAAACCCATATTTCATCTTCGTCTTCGTCTTCTTCTTCTTCTTCAATCTCCACGCAGATTCATCAGAAACCCTAATCCAAACACGCAAACAAGGCTACTTAGCTCCCAGTTTTGCTTGCGCGACCCGTATCCTTTTCAATTTTCTCCTCAATCACCGATTTTCATCGTGAATTGTGGATCAGATAGCTATAGAAATTTGCTCTCTCGTAAATCGTCGAGTATAGAGGTAATTTGCTTCTTATATGTTAATTGAGACTATATATTCAAGTTCTGTGCTTGCTCTCTGTTTTATTTTACCTAACTGAGGCATATTTGGAAGCTAATTTGAGTCTGGACAGTGAGATATAGTTTCAGGTAGCTTTATGTTTGATGGCCTAATAATTGATTGAAATTTGTGTTTTTAGTATTATTTTATTTCCATTTTCTTCATTTGATTGGCAATGGGATGTATCATTAGCTTATATTTGGTTGTGATTGTGTAGAAGGTGAAATTTAGCCATATATGCAAAACTCTCTGTGAGGAGATTAATATCATGGATGGTATTGATGGGAGTGATGCTGGAATGCATATGAATGACGGGCAGCATCCAATGCATGTGCATTATGATCATCACGGGTTGCACCACATGAACAATGGGAATGGGATGGATGATGAGCATGATGATGGTGGAGGTGGCGGCGCGGGGAGTGAGGGATTGGAGGGGGATATTCCTTCGGATCATGGGAATTTGTCGGATAACCATAATTCAATGGGGGATCATGGAGGTGATACTGGGGACCAGCTTACACTTTCTTTTCAGGGTCAGGTTTATGTGTTCGATTCAGTCTCCCCCGAAAAGGTGATTTTTGTTAAAAATTCTTAGTTTCTATTCACATTGCCACCATTGCCACCATTGCTTGTTTTATATTTTTATGTAATTATATATGCGAGGTTTAATAAACTTTGATTACATTTGCTCTTAAACATCTATGTTTTAGCATATCTAGTTGTAAGTTGACTGTTCTGCTTTGGACAAGTGGTATGGATAGAAAGATGGTTTATCATAAAAGTTCAAAGAAGCAAAAGGTGATGAGCAATTGAACACGAGCTGAGGCAAATAAAGTTCATATGAGAGTGTTTCTCGTGATCACAGAAGTATACAAGTAGAGGTGTTAAAAGTAATTAAAACAAAACGAAAAAGGAAAGAAGAACAAAGAATAAGAGGTAGAGTATGGCCCTGACTTTGGCTTGATAATTTTAAATTCCTCTTCATCACTACACAATTAGACATGGTATATAATGTAGGTAGGATGTATTAATGTATCATACATGTGCAGAGTATACTAGATTTATTGCATTTAATGCTTGTTTTTTCGTCCAGCGGAACCATTAATGATTATTGAACTGTTATGTTTTAATTTGCGAGTGTTTATTCTGCTTTGGCATCTTATCATGGGTAGTGGCCCTTATCCTATCAAATATCATCTGCAGGTTCAAGCTGTTCTTTTGTTATTAGGGGGGCGCGAAGTACCTCCCGGCATGTCTGCTATACCATCAAGCGCTAATCATAATAACCGGGTATTGAACTTGATATGATAACCTATTGTAAATAATGTGTTTGTCTTAGCTAATTAAGCATGTAAACAGGGCCTAACTGGTACTCCTCAACGGCTCAATGTCCCTCAGAGACTGGCGTCATTGATTAGATTCCGCGAAAAGCGAAAAGAGCGAAATTTTGACAAGAAAATTCGTTACACTGTCCGTAAAGAGGTGGCACTTAGGTACTTTACACACCTCAAGCATTAAGTTTAACCTTTCCCTTATTTGAATTTTTTTTTCATTTTTCCCAAGTAGCTACTTCATTTGAGTAGCCGTTCAGACTGATATTATTTTTGCCTGGAAATGGTTAAATTTTGTATCATATACAGTAACTAATAAATCAAAGTACAAGCTGCAATAAACAAATATGCGGTATTAGTATTCATGTAATAAATCAATACTTATTAACCATTTGTTGTTGCTGTTGTAGGATGCAACGTAATAAAGGTCAGTTTACATCTTCAAAGTCCAATCAAGATGATTCTGCATCTGCAATAACAACTTGGGGCTCGAATCAGAACTGGGGTTCGGATAATAACGGTTCACAACATCAAGAGATCGTGTAAGTTACTTGCTATGTACAGTTTTCTGTAGCATTATGTCAATGGACGGAACACCAAGTATCTAAAAGTATTTTAAGACTTCAGAGAAGAATCACTTTCGCGACGTCTATCCATTAGTTATTATGATATTTAAGTATTATTTACATATGTATCATTTTAACCATTTGTGATTATGTATTTGTGTTGTATGTAGTAGACATAGTATGTGTGGGACGTATTATTCATAATATCGACCATAAATGAGTTTAAAATCTTAACCTTCCTTTCCTACACGTCTGTTAGTAACTTCGAAACAGCCTAAATCATTGAAGAAGATAATTGAATTATAGTTTTCTGCGTTGTGCAAAACACGTCGAACAATTGTTTGTTTCTGCATGCATTTCTTCTATTGGTTCTTTTGAAGTTTCTTCAATTTATTCCTACCAGCTGTTATGTTTTTTTTTTATTCTTCTTTTTGACTCCTTGAAAATGTATCCAGCTGTCGGCATTGTGGCATCAGCGAAAAGAATACACCAATGATGCGACGTGGACCTGAAGGACCAAGGACCCTTTGCAATGCATGTGGGCTTATGTGGGCAAACAAGGTACAATGCATTTGTATTCTATACTATGCATGTTGTGGTTTCACTTTTTGGCTTTTTGCCTTATACATAATCTATTCCCCATTCCCTCCACTTTGTTTTTTACGCTCTATGCCCCAAAATGAGTTGGTTAGTTGAACATGAATTACCAACAATATCCCTAATATAAGCTAATTAGAATCCGTTGAGTTTGTTACTACAATAGCACTTGGGGTACTATGGGAAAAACTCAACTCTTACTAACTTTTCCTTATTTTGACTTGAATGGGAAAGTAGACTCATTTTGGTACGGAGGGACCATCTTTCTTTCCGTTTTTTCTCTTACACCTCCATTGATTGCAGGGAACTCTGAGGGATCTTTCCAAAGCGGCACCACTGGCAGTGCAGAGTTCTTCATTAAACAGGAACGAAGAGGTTAGTGAACCATTAATCGGGCTTAGTTATGGAACTATTTTTTCATTCCAGATGAACATCTATAATTTCATTGCCTTCTACTCTTATGTGTCATTTGTATTAAAACTTTCGTTCAGGAATGAGAACGGGAATGAGATTCCATTCTTCCTGTTTGGGTTACTACTTTTTTTGTCATAAAAGTGGCAACGCTACCTGAAACTTTCTGAACGCACTCACTCTGTTCTATTTGCATTTGCTGCAGAACGGGAATTTCGAGGGCGATCAAATGGTTAGAATCGCAGGGAACATGAATGACACCTCGTGATAGCCTTTTGGCTTGGACCACCATGAAGAGGAATTTAGCAAAACCGTAAGTGACCAAGGGTACTCATCTCCCATCCCTTTCTAGACGAGTTCATTAGCGTCTGGTTTAAATTTACGACTTTTATGGTGATGCATGCCATTCCAAACTGTTGTACTAAAGATTAAACATGATAATTGTAATTTATGACCAACTGTGTCTGGCTATTTGTAACTTGCCAGAAAGGTGATATAGTGCATGAGTTGTTCTTTGGAATTTTCAATGCATAATGGAACTATACATTATCTGAGAATATGTTTACTTGTTGCATTTTTTGATCCCATGTATTTTTCTTTCCATTGTGTGCTCAGTTACTCTTTTAAGATCAAAACTAACAACTGTTTCCTGTCTTTGTACGGAGTATTTATTATTAATTTGTGATTACTGAAAAATAGTATATTGAGAGTACTTACAAAAAAGAGAAAAAGGAATAAGAGTTCAGTTTTTTTTTCTTAGGCTAAGCCAAACCAAGGAGTTAATGATACCTCATTAAATTTCATTCATACTCACCTTAGTGAATGGGTGGAAGCGGAGTGACCCGTCCGGATTCAAGATTTTATTGGCTTAATCTAAGCCAAAAATTAATTGTCTTATATTCGCATTCCTCTTACAAAAAGTGCATACAAATATCTAATCCCATATAACATTCCCCAGGTGACTCAAACTCGAGACACAACAGTAACTAAGTAGTTTTTAGACCACTTGACTTGCCGGTTGTTGATGTGTTTCTTTTTATGCTCTTCCTCTTCCTTTTTACGCTTAACCTTTTCGATATCGAATTAATCAAATAGAATGAGTCAAGGGTTTCATATTCTAGGAGCCGAAATATGTGAGTGACTAAAGGCTTCTTTAGACCAGGGGCTCCTCCTTCTCCCTCTTGTTCAAAGGTGGAACAAAATCCAGTCATTAATAACAGTTATTTTTCAAAAATAAAATAATATATTTTGTTTATTGTTATAACAAGCTATCCTTCTAAGTGAGAACACTTATCATGTGGTGGAGCTATAATTTGAATGCGCCCTCGAAATTTCGATAAAACGATAAATTTTTGCATAGACAAATTGATCTCACATTTTATATTTAAAACTCGATTTGATACTTGCAGCACACATCTCGTTTGACTTGAATTTTAGTTAAACATTTTTTAAAACTCAATTTGCCAACAAAACTTAGTAATCTGCATTCGTGTGATGTATTCGTATCATGTTGAAGTCGGTATTGTGCTAAATTGATGAATACAAACACATATTTAGTAATTACGTTAAGACACAAACGCGACACAATTATGAACATATAATATGATCATGACATGTATAATTAAATAAATCGAACTTCCACGACACAACCTATCTCTCATGCATGATTGGCGTGCACTTGTAGAATCAGTCAAGCTCTCCTCCTACTCCCACGTAATAAATAAATTATTTATATATATTTATTCATGAATATTGCATGAGAACAGGAGTGTGGGCCCCACTTCCAAAAATCATTCCCATTCCATTACAGTACACGTACTCACGTTTCACACCATTTTCGTGCCCATCCACCGCTTCCACTGCGTGTTCCTCTGTCAGCCGCCAGACCCAACCTCAGATTCACCGACACGTGTCCGTCTCTTTTTCTTATTATTAGCTTGTGGTGTTCCGTTCGATTCACTTCCTGTGGTCACAACCTAGTAAAATCACAGTCCCAACGACCGGTCCTCGTTGCGCCACGTCACCGTTGTTACTGTCCTGTGGGTCCCGCCGGTTTATAAATTATATCACACGCAACGAAGCTCCATTCCATTTCCATGCATATGATGTGATGATGCTTAGCATCGTCTCTTTTTTACTCATTTACCAATTTAACCTTCTCCATACTCATGCAATATTCTTCACACAAAAACAATAAAAGAGTGATGAAACTTATTTAGGTTTGATTTTTTTCTTTTAAATAATCCTTCATTTTAAATTAAGTGTTTGGTTACACATTAACTAAATTTTTCTTAAACTAAAAACCAAAACATTCATTTGAGGCTGAAAGATTAAATTCTCACAGTTATTTTGATAGGAACAAATGGAATCACAATACATACATAGCTAGGCGATGTTAAGTAAAAAACGTATTACTAAGATTTGTCAAATTCGACTCTTTGTACATTACTTTATAAGAAAGTACTGAGAATCAACATATAAAAACGTAAAAAGTATTAAACGCACATGCAGTTTTAAATATATATTTAATTTATATTTTGTGTACATGACGTTACTTAGTTTGTTGTTTTTTTTCTTGAAATGACGTTACTTAGTTGTTTATTTATTGTATGTAACAATATAATATTACTTATTGATGATAATTTACACAAGTAAGAAAAACATTTTCGTACATATGACATGTACATCATAATGTCATTCAAACACGACATACATATGTTTTTGTACATTATTGTACGACGTCACATACGTAAAAATATAGTTACATAATTTGAAAGTTGAAACACACATACGTAAATATAAACTCTTATTTGAAAAAGTCATACATGTTTTCTAACCGCAATATTTGGAACAATTACAACCAAGTACTTGTGTACTTTTATATGGTTTTGAAGGTACATTCGTATAAATAGGAGTAAAAATAAAAAAAATGACAAATATAATAGTGAACACGTGTTAAATTTTCACTATTTAAAAAATGAAAATAAAAAAGTTGTAGGGGCATATTTGGAAAAATAAGAAGATCCAAAGTTCCGCGAAAGATGATGTGTCGGGATTCATGGTGCGCGCTAATGATGACGACAGAGTCAGATTTGGACACGTGTCAGTTTCCTGGGAGTTCCTGAAAAACTCCTGGTTGCGAATTTGTCGTGTTTGTGGGACTCACCATCATCCCCACACCACACCGCACCACACTCAACGTACAGTTGGTGGAGAAACAGAAGAGAATAACACAGATATTTTTGGAGTCCAACCACCACACTTGACTCTTTTTGCATTTCAACCCCTTCATTTTTCACTAATTCTATTATTTTCTTCATTTTTTATGTGTCAACCAAATGGAAGACGTAACTATTACACAAATGATTAGTGCATGTATGTTGATGTGGCGCAATCACAACCACACGTGTTTCATGCATTGAAAGAGGATGGGGTGGAACTCATACAAGTTTTGGAGAGAGAAAGAAGGATTATGTGGCTGAGAAAGCGTCACATCAGCCTACATGCAATATACATGCATGTAGGTACATGCAGGGATCCGCTTACTAACTATTATATGTTGAGCATGTAAATTTTGCATAATGAACAACTAGTGATAGGTTGGGTGTGTAATCGATGAGTGATTATGAGTTTGCGGGAACAATTTTGTAAGAATTTATGTAAACATCGGACAAACACAGTTCTCGGTGTGAAAATACATAGTTGTTTTAAGTTTTTCTAATAAATTCATTAAACCATCATTTTAAAAGGTATATTGTGTCACAAAATTAAGCAAAATTGTAAATAGAGTGACACTCTGCTACTCTTGATATGAGTGTAATTAGATGTAGATGGTTGAGCAGTTGAGGAGGAACTAGAATTGTGTGAACCTAGGTGAGGACATCTTCTTCATGTGAGTTCGTACATGTGTTTTTTTAATGTACCTTATCTTTATGTAAAAAATTGCACTCATACAATAAATACTAGTAGAAATAATTGCTCGAAATTACTACTCAAACAACTCATACGATAAAAAAACACATGAATTATTATGAAATTCACTAATCATATCAAATTGTACATCAACTTCCATGAATAAACAAATGCATGATTACAAATAAAACAACTTGCATCCTTTACAAATATCCCACCTCACTCTTTGCACTTACCTCTTGCTCTCTAGTTCATACCACTTTCATTTCCAAATTGAGGCCACACATTTGAGTCATCCTTATAATAATAAAACCAAAACAAGGCCAAAAGAAAAAAAATATATATATAAATTCTCAATGCTATAAACATTAAATAAATCATTGGAGTGTCTCACTATCTCTCTTTCATTTTCTTGACCACAAAAAGCACCACCACAACACAACCTCCACTTGTTCTCACTCTGTTTCATTATTTTCTCTCTCCTCCTCCAATCTTCATCATATATATACACAACACACTCACAAAACACCCACAACCAAACCCTAATTTCACACTTCACCTCACAATTCACATAGCTTCTTCTTCTTCTTCTACTTGTTGCTACCATGAAACTCTGTGAGCTCTGCGATCAAGAAGCTTCTCTTCACTGTGCCTCCGATTCGGCTTTTCTCTGCTTCGACTGCGATTCCAAGGTCCACGCCGCTAATTTCCTCGTCGCGCGCCACCTCCGGGAGCCTCTCTGCTCTCTCTGCAAAGCTCTCTCCGGCGACTTCGTTTCCGGCCCCGGCGCGGAGCTGCTCTCGCGCCGCCGGCGAGCGTTTTGCAGATCCTGCTCGCCGGAGAGTGATTCCGACCTCGACGACGACTCCGCGTCGTCGTTTTCGTCCTCCGCTTGCATTTCGAGCACGGATCAGTCGTCGTCGACTGTTCACACTAGGAAGGTTTCCGATTGCGATCGCGATCGCGATTTTGGCGGGAAATTGAGGAAGATCGGCTCTGTTTCGAGCTCTCTGACTGACCTGGACTCGAATTTTCCGCCTCAGAGGCTCGGCGGGAGGCTCTCCGGCGAGGTTCCGGTAGAGTTTTCCGTCGGATGCGGCGGCGATTCCGTGGCGGCGAAGAGGAGGGGAGCGAAATGGAGGGCGGTTCCGGACGCTACGGCTGAGGGTATTTTCGTAAATTGGTGCAGGAAGTTTGGGGTCGACGGCAATGCGGTTGTTTCTCCGGCGTCCCACGCGCTGGTGTTTTGCTTGGAGAAATTGACGGTTTTGCCGTTCAGGGTGGCTCTGGCGGCGTCGTTTTGGTTCGGTTTGAGATTATGTGGGGACAGCACGGTGCCGACGTGGCAGCAGCTGCGTAGGCTTGAGGAGATCTCCGGCGTGCCAGCTAAGCAGATCCTGGCCGTCCATGCGAAGCTCACGCGCGCGCTGAGGATCAGCAGAGAACCGCACGATTTGAAGGAGGGATGGGCTGAGAGTTCCGCGTGAGTGGCACGTGGCGAGATGGAGTTCACACTTTGTGTCATTGTATGTGAAGATAGTTAGGGGATTAGGATGTGAAGTGTGAGCTAATAATTTTCTTCTATTAACTTTTAGAAGTGAGAGAAATTATTTTATGCAATTTCATCTCTTAATTTTGTGTAAAGAAAATGGCTAATTTTAAATGATTGAGCTCTAGTATTGTTTCATTATTTGTGTTTCAATTATCAATTGTAGTAAAATGAAGACGATAATTCTAGTTAGAATTATCGATTTCTTAACACGATTTTATTAGGTTAAGATTAATATGTGATATTTAAAAGTTAGATCGTTATTTTGACCGAAAGCTCGAAGGATCAAACTCTTAATTGACTAACAAAATTCCCTTTTTGTTTATAGTTTTTGGCATCGCATTGTATGGTTATGATTATGTTAGCTTTGCTTGAGTTTAGAGTTTGTAATTCAAAATACTTAGCATCTAAATATTACATTGTCCCACAAATAAATGCTTCTCAATGTCAATCCAAATAGAGAACAAAGCATTAGCAACTACTCAACTACTACTTATGTGGTGGTTTGAGTGAAATCTACATTTATGTTGACACCATGTAATAAACACTTTAGGTGAAATGGCAATTATATTATCCAATTTGTGAATCTAAGCAAAAGGAGTTGTTATGTTTATGCCAAACTCTTAAAAAAATCTCTCTCTCTCTCTATATATCATGTGGTATAGAGAATGGTTGATTAATGGAGGTTGGTGGGAAAGATGTGGTTGTGGGTACAAAATTAAAAACCTAAAATAAAGGATGGAGGTAAAAGAATTAAACAGTGAGATTCTTGATGAGTGGTTTAAAAATTCCCTAGATTTCTAGCTAGCACAGCCAGTTGCTGCTTGCATTGAATTCTATATTTCTATTAATAGAAGCTAATAATGGGGTTTTGTGGTAGAGCATAAGGACACTTCATTTGCTTTGTTTGTTTTAGCCATAATTGTTGTAGGACCTTGGGAAGCAAGGGAATGATTCATTTCATGTCTCTCATTTCTCCAAAATGACAACATTTTTAGATATTAGAATGGCAAATGGACCAATGTGACCGATTTAATTAGGTAAATAGTATTAGTTCCGTATGTAACATAACATTTAAGAAAATAACTTGTAGTACTTAAGGTCTTGTCTCACTAAAGACTCCGAAGAAAGTATATTCAACAAATGATAGTAAGTCGTAGAGCTTAACAAGTTAAAGATCTGGATAGAGTGAGGAGATTTGTAAGTTTTGACCTCATCAGCTCTAATAAGAAGACTTCATTAAAGGATGTTATGCAATTCGATCTCCATGCAATTATAACGAGCAAGATATCACTCAAGATCAGAGTTCAACTAACCAAATTTAATAGTTCAAGTTGTAGAGAAGAAAAATGAAAACATCGTAAAAAAGAGTGGCAAAGTTATGAACTAATCAAAAACACATTAATTACACTAACAGACACTTGTCAATCAAAAAGTGATAGGATTGAAGTTATACTATTTTACTAACTATCTTAGTCGTTCTATGAATATATGGTGTAATTAGAATTTGATCTATATAAGATTCAACAAAAACACACACATATTTACAAGTGGCAAAAAATTTGGATTATATGTGTTGGAAAAGAATCAATGATCATATGATTCTAGTGTTGACACTTAGTACTACCTCTCAACCTCCTCTCTTCAACAAGCTTTGACAATTTGGCTTGAAATTGTGTTCCTCTCCTCCCTGGCTTGACACAGTCTATGTTGTCCCAATTTGAACACAACTCTTCTCCACCATGTCCTGATCTTGAGCTCTCTAAAGTCTCATTCCCTCCCAAGAAGCACCATTTCCCGGGAACCATCCCGTTGGGAAGGCGATCCAAAACTCGTGTGTCGATCTCTTTCAGCAAATAATCGCTCTGATCATCTTGAAACGGTCTTGCAAAGATGGACCCACTACCTACAATGTTGTCATAGTGTGACATGTTTATAGGTACATTGCTAATGTACCAAAAGTCACTGTCCAAAATTGTGCTTTGGAATTCAGCTGAGTTGCATAGGACAGTGTGGAAGTAGGATTCTATAGGGTATGCCATGTTGCTGAAATACATTAGCAGTTTCCTAGGAAGATTGTCTGATCCTCTGACACAATAGTCCATGAAATTTCTTGTGAGAATCATCCAAGGTGAACCTGTTTTCAAGGAGCATTTACAATAACCAGTGTTTAAATATATGCAATGTCGTGTTTTTCGAATATGTGAAATGTATGATTGTATAATAGTGAGAGACTCGTGCATATGTTCACCTCCAAAAATCTTGAAAACATCTGGTGTGGTTCGACTTTCGGCGGTAAAGTGAAGTTTAGTGTTCTTTTCATGATATAGACTCGGATCATCGACAATTTGATTTATGTTTCGCCTCCTGCATTCATGCCACTAAATAATTCAAAATCAAGAAATAATATAATTCTCACCCAAAGGAAATTAGAGTACTACATAATAATCATTTTGCTAATATAAATCCTTTCACTATTGTATAATTCAATGGTACTTTAATTCTTAGTACTTATTCTGTGTCAAATTGGTACTCAATTTTATTTTTGTTTTAGTTTGATTCCTTCGACATTCATTTTCGTCCTCAATTAAACATACGACATGATGACAAGTTTGGAACAATATCTAATGAATTACAAAGTAATGCCAAAGACGCCAAAATTTCAAATAATACACTCAAAATTGTCGTTTGAAATATCGTGTCGTTAACATGTTATGAATCATGTTGAATTTGAGCTAAACCGACCATAATAATATTTTGCTTACTCTTCCCAGCCAGTCTTGTTAGCATAGCTGATCAAATTCACATCCCTTGGCAAGAAACTGAAACCATGAAGCATATCTGCACATATAAAAACATCAAAACCCTCAAGTTTCAAAATCACCAATTATAACCTTAAATATGCGTGTCGCGCGTTTATAACGCGACTACTTAACCACGCTTGCGTATTTTGAAATCCCGACACATAGTTTTGTGTCAGGTGTCATGTTACGATACAAATCGCTAACTCTAATAACTAATAAGATTGAAAATATTTACCATCCTGAGACATAAGTGGATAATCTGAAGAACTCAATGTCACAAACCAATCCCAATCTCCCCCAATCCTTAGAAGCATCGCCGCGGCGCGAAGCACAGCTGCAAGAGCTGATGATCCCATAATGTTCATGGCATTGCTCTGACCAACAACCTCAACATTCCCAAAACCTTGGAAGATTCTGTCTGATTGCACTCTCAGTGCCAGCTCCACCCTTTCAGAATAGGCTGCGCCGGCGTCAAGCTGCAACAAATACTGGTTTCTTGGATGATACACAGCTTGTAACAGCCTCAGAATCTTCTTGCCATCTCCTTTAGTACCAAAAATCCAATAAGCAAGAACTGGTGGATAGCCAGAGCCTTTTAGAGGGACTTGTTTTGTAAAATGTTGAGTACCATGATCTTTGCTTTTACTAGGAAACTTGTCTTGTAATGACTGTGATTGTAATGGTGAGAGAGCTCCCAACAAGATTAGGGTCATTGCTAGTGTCATGAGCCATAGACAGTAGCTTGGAACGCGCGACATGATCTTCGAGAACCTCATTGAAATGGCTCAATTATAGCACTTGACCTGCAAGATTTGGAACTTTAAATCAGTTGACATAAAAAGAAACTATCTATACCTTTTAACAGAGAGCTTGAACATGAAGATTATGGTTCTTGAGCCTTCAAATTTGCATCTACTAATGTATATTGAAGCTGTAGAATATTCTCATAAACTGCAAGATTTTGAAATATATATCAGTAGAGTTTTAGAGATTCAACACTTAACATATAATAAAAAGCAATATATAAAGGAGCTTGAACATGAACCTTGTGGTTCTTGGGCTTTCAAATTTGCATTCACTTATCTATATTGAAGCTATAGTGATCTCTCTTAAATAACAACAAGATTTTGAACTGTATATCAGTTGAGTTTTGAGAATTCAACACTATTATTATGGTTCTTGAGCTTTCACATTTACATTCCATAATCTATATTTAAGCTGTATAGACTCTCACACACAGCAAGATTTGGAGATTCAACACTTGACATAAAAAACAACAATCTATACCTTTAAACAAAGAGAGCTTGATCAACATGAAGCTTGTGGTTCTTGAGCTTTCAAATTTGCATACACTAATCTATATTGAAGCTATAGACTCTCATAAACTTCAAGTTTTGAGGATTCAACACTTAAAAAAGCAATCTATGTACCTTTAAACAAATGGCTTGAAGTTGAAGCTTGTGGTTGTTGAGCTCTCAAATTATGGATGCAAAAATGAGGAGAGGTGTCAATTATGGTGTGGAGATGTTGAATTATACCAAATAATATATGAGAAGTTATATGGAAGAAATCAAGGTGGTGTTGTGGTGTGGTTATGTGATTTTTCAAAGTTGAGAATTATTTTTTTTTGGTTTATACCATGGGGTTCCTGAGCGGGCCCGCACACTTGCGGTTGACAGTTTTAAGCCGTTTTACCACACTCAGACTAATCCCCACTCGCCCCACTGTCAGCGCACTAAGCGGTAGGGGGCTGGCCCAAGAGTTTTTTCCATTTACAAGAGCTGGGATTCGAACTCTCAACCACTTGCTTGAGGAACGTAGTGCTGAACCAACTACGCCAACTCACTGGGTTAAAGTTGAGAATTATTCAAAGCAAGGAAATGAAAAAAGGGCATGATTGAGAGGGACAGAGAGACAGAGAGGTTGGTGTATTTGTTGCCTTTTTATTGTATAAATTAAGATGTTAATGTCATTTTGCTTATTTTCTACTTCAGCAATATGTGATGAGATTATTGGTGGGACTATTGGTTTCACCTTCAGAGTGTGAAATTATTACAATTTTGTTTTGGGTAAACTCCTATATATATGGACAACACCACATGAGACGAGTGTATTTGAGCTTATTAATTTTGTAATCGTATCGTGTTTGTGTTGAAGTACCCAACATATTTATTGTTTGCGTTGATTCTAAAAAACACGCTCACACTTTATATAACTTTGCTATTATAATCCAAACACGCACATATAGAAGTTGTACCAGTAAATTAACTCCAAAAAAACTCTACTTAGTCTTATTGTTTTATATGATTCTTTTGCAAGTTAGTTAATATGTTTTTGTGAAATATGCGATATTTTATCGTTTTGCGTCGTGTTGTGTCAAACGTGGTGAAATGTGTCGTGCACAGAACATCATTGTTCGATTCATCATCAACTCTTTTTGCTGGATCTGATATACTTTTGCTTCATCTTGGAGATGAGTAAAATGATTTATTTTGTTGTTCTCACAACTTGAAAGAAGGCTAGTCGGTGCAAATTTTCATATTATCCATTTTCTTCTTTTTCAAAATTTTCTTTTATGTGACAACACAGTAAAAAAAAAAAAAAATTTTGAGTTGGGTATTATTGGAATAATAGAAGTTTCTCTCTCTACTTCTCTTACAGAAGTAAAAAATAGTTGCTTATGGGAACTTATTATTCATTACAAGTTGTCCAAAAGCAAGTTCAAAGCAAACATTTTTTTGCTTCTGAATCTGCCATTTTTATGACGTGGCACACTATTTGTGGATGTGACAGTGACTTCTGCAGGTGCAAAATTGTTCTCAAACAAGGCCTTAATGTGTTATGTCATGTCGTGTTAGCCTGACCTTTTAGTTAAAAGTGTAGTGTTTGTGTTCATTGTTTCATCACGATTAATAAATGCATTGTGTTTATGTCGACCCACTTACCACATAGTCAACTCTCAACGCCATACGTACACACGAATTGACAGCTCTGATTTTGCATTGATTAATAAACTTAGCAATTAACATAACATAGAATTCCTTGTTATCCAAAAATATTGTTCATAAAATATCTCAATAAGTAATATAATAAGGAATATCTAATTATAAATGGAAAGAAATAGAATATCACACTATTTTTTTTTTTTTTTGAAGAAGAATATCACACTATTTGTTTGTAATAAAAATATATTTGCATAAAAGAAAATAAAAATCTCAAAATTCAATAAATAAATAAACAAACAAATCTTTAATTTCTTTCGACAAGAACCCAAAAACCTCGAACTCACTCTCACTCAGTACATGCTTCTACTTCAATCAGCACCAAAATCCCCAAATCACTCGCTCCTAAAACCCTAATCAGGTCGATTCAATTCCAAAGTTCCGAACTTTTTCACTTCCCTTATGAGCTCTCCATCTCTATCTTCCATGGAGGCCCTCTCGAGCTCCGTTTTCCTATCCAGTTTACCTGAGGCACATCCAGTTTTCAATCCCCAAACTTCACTGTTAAAGCTACCCAGTAAGCGAATTGGGTCTCTCAGAATCGGCCAAGGTTCTCACTTTAATGGGCTTCGAGTTTTGTCTCTTTCGCGTGACGTATCAGGCGCAGGAGAAGAGGACAAGCCATTGAACGATGGGTTTGGCTCAGGTTCTGAAGAAACCTTCTCTTTGTTTCAGGTAGTTTTATTTTTGTTTCAATTTTGAGGTTGTATTTTAAGGTACTAACTTTTGTTTGATGCCATTTTGTTAGTAGTTTTTGAAATTTGGAATTGTTTGAGAGGTAAAACATTTGAGATCAATATCACCAATTAATAATGCCACCAATTTTGAGGTTCTAGTTTAAGGTTCTTTGGAAGTTTAGTGACTTTTGTTTGTTCACATAATGAAAGTAGTTTTTGTAATTTGAAACTCTTAGTGAGCTAAACCATTGGAGATCAATATCGCCAACTAGCAATGCCTTGGCTTTGTACATATCTTGGGACATTAGCATGTTTGTTGTCTGTTGATTAAAAGGTGTTTTGATGATTAAGATGTTATTTTCAGTTCACCAATATGTGAACTTGCTCTTGTGGGGTGTTCTCGGATTCTACTTTGCTCTTTAGGTATTCTTAAAGCTTAAGGGTAGAGCTGTCAATTTGTGCGTGCATGCCGTGATGTTGTCATGTTGAAGGTTGACCATGTGCTTTATGAGCAAACACGAACACGACAAGTTTAATTAAATGGGGCGGTTGACACGATATGACACAATTAGCACAATAAAACTTAACACGTTTTGCACGGCATGACCAACACGCTTGGGAACACTACAAGTTTAACTAAATGGGGCTGTTGACATGCTATGACACAATTAGCACAATAAAACCTAACACGTTTTGCACGATAACTATGTTAACTAGTTAGTGTTTTGTTTTGGGGATTAATGTACAGTAATACAATTACAACTGCTAAGTGTGTGCTGGTCATGTCACACGATTATTTAATCATGCACGCGTGTTTTTGGAGTTCAATACAAACACAACACGACAAAATTAGTGAGCCTGAATACACTTATTTTGTGTCGTGTCACCGTCGCGTGTTGAGATTGAATTGCCGGCTCTACTTAAGGGGAACCTTTCAATCAATTTTTCATGAGATCACATTAGTTGTGACCTGTGATTGATTATGGTAATGATAGAAAGGATAGGGATTTTTGTTGAAAATGGTCGCTAAACTTTGTTCCAACCTCCAATCTGGTGCCCAAACTGTGATTTTGTACCCAATTTGGTTGTGGGGGTTAAGTCTGTTGTTAACATCTCCTTCCTCCTATTTACATGCATGTGTGATGTGTAGAACATTTTTTTATGGCCTAGAAGATTATCAGATGCATGAAATGGCTACTTCAGCTTAGTTGTGATGGCCTTTCTCATGTTCTGAAGGGTAATTCAGATTACAAGCAAAATAGTCAAAAGGATGTGGAAGAAAGTTTAAAATCAGAGACTCCACTTTCGGCCTTTCACGGGAGTACTGCTGGAGGGGGAACGAGAGCAGGGCTTTTCAGGACACCAATTTCAGGTGGAGTGCAAAGTGCAACCTCGGCTCATGGCTTACCCCGACCAGCCTTAGCTGTCCGCAATTTGATGGAGCAGGTAAAGGCCATACTAGTGCTATCATTTCTTGTTACATGCCATGCATTATTTTTTCTGAGCTGCGGAGTTCATGTATTCACTTGCTCATTTTGATTTTAGTGAGCTTTTTGATTCCATCTTGCTTTGAAATGAAGGCCAGGTTTGCTCATTTGTGCACTGTAATGTCTCGGATGCACCATCGGCGAGAAGGATATCCGTTTGGCTCTCTGGTAGATTTTGCACCAGATTCGATGGGGCGTAAGTCATTGTTCTATTTCTATTTTGTCAGTTTAATTGCACTCTGGTAATTTAAATGTATGTATACAAGTAGAAATGAGCAAAACTCCGTCATTATGGAAAAGTAGGCTATGACTGTGGATGATATTTCACATTTTGCTCATGTATTGGTGCCATGTGTTCGTGTAGTGATATATTGTTCTTACATATTGTGTTTTATTTGTAGATCCAATATTTTCGTTCTCACCATTGGCCATCCACACAAGGAATTTATTAGCTGACCCAAGATGCACACTTGTTGTTCAGGTTACTAATTTGATCTTTATCACCCTTGTTATTTCGTTCTGTTCTTGTTTCCATTTGTTGGTTTATTGACAGTTAAGGTTGCATAGATACCTGGATGGAGTGGCTTATCAAATGCAAGGGTAACTATTTTCGGCGATGTTTATCCACTTCCCGAGGACCAACAGGTGTGTTCCTAACTTCACGAGAATTATATTTGAGAATCTTTGAGGTATTTCAATTTCTATATAATGTATGAAAAATCCATAGATCATCATATAGTGATACATAAATTAAAACAAGTTAGTCTAACCACTTAAACATGTACTCCCTCCGTCCCAAAATGAGTGTTTTGTTTCCATTTTTTGCAAAAATTAAGG
>JAYMTF010000284.1:0-41238 GCA_036897485.1 Pelargonium nanum
AAACGCAATTTAATTAAAGGAAAACAATGAGTTTTTTTTTTTTTTTTTAGTCCATATTGTCACCTCTAGTCTTAACGCCACAATCTAAACAAACTAATGATCATTTCAATCATTAAATCTTGTACTTATGGTTGCATATACAATAACGTCACAATTTTTTTTAACCTGTACATCTATGGCTTATCATCTGTAAAGATCTTGACTGATATCAAATGTACAGTAAAAATATACACAAGAATTCAATATGCCCATACCTCTTATTTCTGAACCATCTGTTTTAGCATCATCTTCTTCTTCGTGTGACTCTAGCTGTGGTTATTGACATATTGTTGCATCATGGCCTCAAAGCCTTTGGACCTGAATTTGCAGCCATCCAAGATGCAATCACACCTACAAGAAGGTTCACGTCCTTCGATATTTCTGCGCGAAAGTTCTTTGAGTCCACGCCGAAGGTATTGCCTACTTCTTTCGCAACGTTCTCCCACGGTGTCCCCATAGTTAGGTTTGTCAAAAGCTCGCTCCCGCGACTCACTGCGTCCGCCATTCCTGGCGGAACGTCTGGGAGTGCCTGTAAATGGATTTGACAAAGTAAATTACTTACTTATTCCATTTAAAGCCGGAGGAGACTTTTACCAATGTGGGATCTCAGGAGTCTGCTAGAGCTGGCAAATTGGCCAACAACCCTATAAAAACAAACCCAGGCCAGCCTGCAAAAGGTGACCCGAGGATGTTTTTGGTCCGTCCTGCTTAGACCCAGTTCCTGGCTGCAACTTACTTTGCTTACAAAATGAGTCGTAGCATGTGGGCAATCACCACCCTGCCCCGATATCCTGAGCACAAACCTTCAAAAAGTGGCTTGATAATCATACTCGGTGTTTTTTTTTTGGCCCAAGCCAGGTCCGCCGGCTCATTTGTTAGTTCTACTTATTAGTTATTACTACTTTTGTAGAGAGATTGTTTTTCTTACACTAACCTAGGAGTGTAAACAAGCCGAGCCTTTAACGAGTCACTCGAGCTCGGCTCACTAAATATTTGGTTTGAGCTTGAGCCAAATTCAAACATAGGTTGAGGCTCGTTTAATAAACGAGTTGAGCTCAAGTCAAGCTTTATGAGG
This sequence comes from Pelargonium nanum, assembly GCA_036897485.1. Taxonomy (NCBI): domain Eukaryota; kingdom Viridiplantae; phylum Streptophyta; class Magnoliopsida; order Geraniales; family Geraniaceae; genus Pelargonium; species Pelargonium nanum. The sequence goes on from JAYMTF010000284.1 coordinate 1,115, forward strand.
CTTGATAAGCTCGCGAGCTGGTTCATTTATTAATGTTTAATAAATTAATACTATATTAAATATATAATTTCATAATATAAACATGTAGCGACTTGTAATGTCTTGATACTATCGACATTAAAAACCTTCATTTCTGCTAATTGCCATGTACTAATGATTATATTTTAAATTTTAATAAATTTTACTTTATGATAAATTGTCTACTAGTCTAACCGAGCCGAGCTTTAACTTTTTATTTTTACCGAGTTGAGCTCGAACCTTAATCTATAAACTCGTTCGGGCTCGAACATACTCGAGTTGGGTAAAAAAGTATGAGCCGAACCCTAACAGTTTTAGACTTTTTCGACTATGTTACACTTCTACATCAAACCTATGACCTCAAGGTCACGAGGCAGCAACCTTACTGTTGCGCCAAGGCTCACTCCTTCTACTCAAAATTGAAAAAGGAACTAAATACAAATAGGCTACTCACAACTGTGTTCCACAAATATCTATTATATCCATCAAAGTCATGGAGATATGTGAGGTTAGGTTTTGGTATTACCTGTTGCAAAGGAAGATTGTGGTCTCCGGGCAAAGATCGAATTGACATGTCAAGCATTGAGCTGACGGCTGAACCCGAACTGAGAACTTCTGCTAAAGTAGATGTTTCGTCGATTATATCGTCCTTGAACTTTATCAGAAGGTTCCTAGAGACGCCATAGTACGACCTTATCTGAGAATTATCGAGCATCAATAGTAGATAAGCATATTAAGTTAACATGGAAAAATCTACTAAGAAACGAACATAGTAGAGGAGGAGAGTATGAGCAGAATATTTTAATGAGTTATGATAAAGAACTCGTGTCATGTAGTCGCCCCCAACATTATTTGAGAAATGGCTTGATTGTTGTTGTGTACGTTTTAAACGGTAACAAATTTGCAAAGTACAATATGGAGTTGAAGTTTAGATCATAAAAAATTTCAAAATCGTTTATTGCTACGTTCATCATATAATGAAAGGCGTTCATGAAGTGGGTGTAATCAAGCACATTACGACAATATAACAGGTGAAAATCAAATGCATGGAAGTCGTATAATTGTATAAGAACCAACCACAGATATATAACTGAATCTAATAACCCATAAAGAGTTAAAGTGATACATACAAGTCGTCGAGTTTCTTCGGGTTTTGGACTAAAATCTTCTCTTCCCTTTGCCAAGTCCATGTACAATGGAGGGAGTTGCTCGACCAAGGGAAGAACTTGCTTCATTATGGGAGGGCTGAGGTTCTCTAATTGCTTTATGGTCATCTCTGCCTGCACATATAAAAGGACGGCTATTTGCATCAACTTCTAAAGTTGAAATTCTAGAAGCATTACTTCCATCAACCACGAGAAAAAGAACAAGGTACGAACAGATTCTCACCCCAAGACGGATAGTTGGTGAGGTTGCTAATTGTGACAAAAGTGGTCCCATGCTTTGGGCCATTGGCACAACCACAGGTGAGAACAAAGGGACAGCTAAACTTGCTTCCTGCAAAATCGAGATAACAATTTATGTCATTCACTTTCTTTCTCCCTCCAACAAGTTTAGTCACACACACTCGAGTTTCAAAGGCATCGAAGTACCTTATTATTGAATGAGATTAGCACGTTCCCATTTCTTTGCACGGCGTATCTTGATCCTGTTCAAAAGGTATACCAACTCTGATGAGTTACTGCAAACCAAACCAGTTACGGCCTTAGCATTAGAATATAACATGCTCTTATGTAGTACCTATCAGTAAGTGGATTACAGATCCCAAGGAATGGCCGATTCCAAAAGTCGGAAGATCTTGCACCTGCACAAGAAAGCATGTATAAGCTTTCATTTTCTACAAGGGGAAAAATAATTATAACTATACCGACCCTGCAGATTACAATCTAGAACTCACAGTTTCTTGCAGAAACCGATAACACCTATCGAATTTAAACTGCACTTCATCTGCAATTAAGAAGTGATCGAATCCGCTGGCATATGGTGTCGCAATCACCAAAACACCCCTATATCAAAAAAAAGTTCATGTTTATTTCCTTAGTTCTAGCATTCAAGCATAGAAGAAATGGAAATGGATTAATCATCATGTCAGGTCAATGAACATCTTATAATCTATATACCTTAAAAATAATGAGCTAGGGGCTTAAGGTGAAAGACATTATTAAAAGAGTGCCACATAAACTTCTTCAACAACATCACCATCCCAAGTAAATACTTGATAAGTACTTAGTTCAAGACGAGCACCCAAAGTAATCTAATATAGCTACTCACTCTTCTGCAAGGCGCTCAAGAAACAACCGGTAGGTTAGTTGAGGGGCAGCTCCAACAAAGATGCCACCAATAAAATGCACAACTGCTCTGGGTCTTGAACTTTTCGGTTTGAGAACCCATGCTCCCTGAGAATTATAATAGCAAAAAAAAAAAAAAAACATTAAATTTGTTACTACTCACTAGTATATGTCGCTGCCAAACATACGAGCCATAGCTAGTCAGATGCATATTCCAAGACATGCTTCAAATTTGATACTCAACATGTTAAACTCAAGAGAAGTTAAGTTATACAGGATTAATGGTTTAATGACTGAAATAGGAAAATCTTTAGGCTAGTCCACTATAACAAAGACATTTTCAAATGAAAACATTTCTTCAATTGGACATTAATCATTTGCACATTGTTATTTTTCTCCTTTTATTTTCGAACTTTTAAGAGTATTTTGATTGGAGAAGTTAAATTATTCATTACAAATCCCAAAACACATTTGTGAGCATAAAAGTTAATGCAGAATCATAAGGTACTCTGCAAAAATCAAATCAAACCAGACCTCTACTTCACTCCAATCTTGTGATCCACCCCAACCACCTTGCGATACCTTTGCAGTCTCTGTAAGCAATCTGCAAACACGAAAAGAAAAGGTATTGATCTCAGTTTGCATTTAGCCTGATATAGACACAGGACTCAATATCTAAAAACCAAAGAAACGCAACAAGTTCAAATTTAAATGACATGACAACTTTTCATACATCCACATGCCAATATTTAACATGAAGTCGTAACAATTAGATTATCATATTCCAACCACAACATCCACAGGATTGGTCAAGTCCATGTTTTTCTCTTTCAATCAATGCTTCTCTTTTCATATCGGACTCAGGACACAGGCTAATAGTCATACTTAGTTACTAACATATAGTCCATGTAGCACTTGAACCTAGGCCTTACAAAACGAAGCTATTTGATTCTTAGCAACTCAATATATCGTCGATTTATGACTTGAACCTAGGTCTTACAAAGTGAAGGTATCCGATTCTTAGCAGCTCTACATATTGTCCATGCAGTACTAAAACCTATGCCTTACAATTTGAACCTATTTGATTCTAAGTAACTCAACCAATTTGCTAATTCTATATACCTGCATATCGTCTATGTAGGACTCGAACTAGGCCTTACAAATTAGTGAAGCTATCCATTTCTTAGCATCTCAACATATCCTCTGTGTAGGACTCAAACCTAGGCTTTACAAAGAAAAGCTATTCGATTCTCAGCAACTCAACATAACATCCATGTAGGACTCGAACCTAGGCCGCCAAACAAACCAAAGCTATCTGATTCTCAGCAACTCAACATATTTTCCTTGTAGGACTCAAACCTAGGCTTCACAGAGCAAAGCTATTGATTCTAAGCAACACAATATATCGTCCATGTTAGACCTTACAAAGCTAACCTGTTCGTTTCTTAGCAGCTCAACATATTGTGCCTACGCCTAACAATTCGAATCTATTTCATTAGTAGCCACTCGACATATATGCTAATTTCATTTACAATTAATTTTCCGCTTACAACTTTTCCAGTTGTTGAATGATAAACAAATAAGTATAATTATACATCAAAAACCTCACAAAATCCAGAAAACAAGAACAACAAGCCATCGACCTATTTGATTCTTAGCTACTCAATTTACTTTTCCAGCTTTTGAATCATACATCAAAAACCTCCAAAATCCAGAAAACAAGAACAACAAGCCATCGACCTATTTGATTCTTAGTACTCAGTATATTTTTCCAACTTTTGAATCATAAACAAATTACTATAATCACACATCAAAAACCTCAAACACAATCCAGGAACAAAAAAACAATTACAACAATCCATCAGAAGATTCATGATTATACCTCTCAATCTCACCATACAGTTGAATTCCATCCGATTGTGGTCGATTCCTTCCACTATCATCACCACCACCACCACCACCATCATAGCTACAGCATATTCTCTTCCTCCTTGCACGATTCTGCAGAAGCTGATGAGAACCGAAGAAGCTTCTAGAATTTGCTCGACCTCGAGACTGAGCTAGCTTAGTCTCGCATCGAAGACTCACTTGTGGAAAGAGATTGGTAAGAGAAGGCCAAGTCCACAGCGAACTCGCCATCTTCTCAGTAGCTTCGTTTTAGCGATCAATCCAATTATCGAGCCTTCGTATTTTTCTCTTTCTATGCCATTTTCTTTCCTATTTTCTCACTTACCAAACAGAAGAAAAAGACTCACACTTTCCAGATTGATTTGGTTCTGTTGTTGAGGCTTTCGTGTCTGTCCAAAATTGGTGAAGAAAAAGTCAAAATTTATAATACAGACAAGAGGGTGTGAAATGACCGTATAGTCCCTGAGCGCCGGAACAGATCATTGTCGTTCGCTAACTTGACAGTTTCGTCATCAGCACGGTACTGACTGGAATTAAAAATAAAATTATACTTTCACTGCCATTTTTGTTCACCAATTATTAAGATTAAAACATTTTGGTTAATATGATTCTCTAATTATGTAATAGAGAAAACAAAAATGGTCTATAACATTAAATATATTTGATTTTTTTATTAATTAAATTGACGTGACTTAAAAAAATTACATAAGTGTTGCATGGGAAAACGAAGAATTATTTTAGAACGGAAAAAAATATATACTTGTAATATGTTTGCACGAAGATAGTATAGTTGAGTTTTCCCAGCTCTATAAAAAAAAAGACAGTATAGTTGAGTTTTCCCAGCTCTATAAAAAAAAAGACAGTATAGTTGAGTTTTCCCAGCTCCCGCATTTTCACCATGAAACGTTGATTTTGAATTTGGATTTTAGATTGAATACGAGTCAAATCTTTTTGGATTTGGATTTGAAATAGTTTAACCCTATATCCCGACCCCAGAAAGTGAGTAAAATGTATGGGTTTGTACCCAACCCAAAAATTGACGAAAACGTAGATTGGGCAGCGGACACACACATTTATACCCGACAATACAAGCCGGATTTGTTAATGAGCCAGACTACTTTGCATTAGCTCTAACGAGTCTCATCTCACAAACCCAGAAAACGACAAAGATGTAAATTGAGCGGCGGACACCCACAGCCCAGGTATACCGTATACCTAACAATAGGAGTTGTAGGTCTAAATGAGCCAAACTACTCTACGTTAGTTCTAACAAGTTTCATCACGCAACTTAGTGATAGGCAAGGCCTGATAAAAAGTAAAGCCTGAGTTTTTGCCACGCATGTGGCCCAAATTACAAGGTCTGCCTTGCAATCGCGAATTCAGATCCATATGGTCAGCTCTAATGCAAAAAGGTGCACTTGATTCCCCAAAAATGCATATAAAACTGCTAGAACTTGAAGACCAAAAATTTATATTCAAAAACAGAATCCATACACTGGTAGATGATAATGACAATTGCAGATATTATATACAAACCATAGCTTGGTGATCATAGACAACTTACTTAAACTGAACCATATATGAAACATAAAGATCTGAAGTTAAGTACAATGCATTATTTATGTAACCTTATTTATCATCATTATATAAGAACTTTATTATTCAGATTATATGGAGTTTTCAGCAGGTTGAGACTGGTACGTGCGTCGCCTCATCTGAGAGTCTGTGGTCGGCTGCTGCAAGAAGATTTTGGTTGGATCATTTGGATCAACGTATCTGCGAAAACAAAAGTATCATCAATTTGACCGAATGAGAGAGGTAAACAGTTTACAAATGAGAAAAATGGCCAGTCAAATCGTTTATAAACGGGTCATGTTTGTGTTCCGCAATTCAACCCATATTATAATCGGGTTGGATTCAAATTGACCCCTTTAAACACCAAATAGGGATCACCACCACCCCTACCCCTAACTTTGAGTTTTTGATGATTCAGTTCATGTCGTTATGTGACATTGATGGGGCTACGAGGCATTGTCGTGACATTTAAAATAAATAAATAATAAATGTCACGCCAATGCCACGTCATCAAAGCTATCAACAACAAACTCAAGTTCAGAAACCATTTCAACCTTTTTAAAATTCAGAAACTAAATCATCGACTTTTCAAATTTCTGAGTATATCTCAACTTTGAAAATATAACTTACGCGTGTCTCATCATATCATCAACTGGAGTTTGAGCCGCTTGTAGAGGATCCATGCGTGGTTGTGAGTGTGCGGCGAATTGCTGATTATACTGTCTCACTGATTTAATCAGGTTGAAGAACAGCGGAACAAAGGTTCCACAGCCTCCTTCCTTGAATAAGATCTTGAAAGTGTGAGTGGAGTAGAGAGCGCTGTTCTGGTTTTCGGGAACCACCTAAAATCAGCCGCATTGAATCATCAGAATCTCTGAATCAGGAGAAGCAACCAACAATAGAAGGCCTCTCAAATCTAGATGATATACTTACAGGATCCACACGACCAGATATATTGTTGCAGTGGAATATTGGTTGGCTAAATTTTTCGCCATGGACGTACAGCTGCAAAACAATGCAACTTGTTGATGAGTGAAATGAGAATGTAAGCAGATAGATAGGGTTTTTTAATGTCAAACAACCATGGCAAATTTATAGATAGACCTAGCAATTTGGACCCTAAATTCGATACACATTTTTGTGGGTTTGAGTTGCATAAAATAGGCCCAATTCATTTTCGGGTCGGACAACCCACACTTAACCCTCACATTTTCTATGTATAACTTGTAGCGCGAAACCCCCACCTCTTGAAGGCAGGTTAGGGTTTGGTCTTTTCAACCCGAACCCGAAATCCAAATTGCCAGCTCTAGTAGCAGAGATGATAATTTTCACAACAATTGAAATTACTGAAGCAACCTGAGAAATACTTGCACACAGATTGGATCTAAATCTCATACACTCGTGTTAAACTGCTTAGCAATCATTTTACAACAAAGAAATATGGAGCTAAGCAAGTAACGACATCACATACCAGTGGCATGTCAAATGCAAAAAAGTTTCCAACAGGCTTGACTGCAACAAATACCATCCTTATATTTGACAGATAGATTGTGCCCTTAGCTTTAACACGACCTCCTTGAGTGCTGTTAAGGAAACAGATACAAATTAAGAAAGTCTAACAAAAAACTACAATGCATAGTAAAGAAAGAAATTGTCACAACATATTGCAAAACAATTTGGCTAATTAGCATACAACTACTCAGTATTCATTGACCACTAAGGAACCTATCGCATCAAAACAAGTCCTCAAAGCATCCATTACAAAGTCACGGAGTTCAAATTACTTGAACAAGACATCAATGTGTAATCTTCATATATTGGCGTCTTCATAAAAGCCTAATCCACATGCATTCAAGATTCATCATTACTGAAACTCTACTCAATGAGTCCTAAAACACAATTGTACCGCATCGAAAACAAATCCTTGAAGCATTCATTACAAAGCCACATAATTCAAATGACTTGAACATCACACAAAGTGTGTAATCCTGGTATATTTCCAGATAAGAAACCTATCACATCAAAACAAGTCCTTGTAGCATCCATTACAAGGTCACGGAATTTAAATGACTTGAACAAGACATCAATGTGTAATCTTGGCATCCTCACAAAACCCTAATCCACATGCATTCAAGATTCATCATTACCGAAACTCTACTTGATGGGTCCTAAAACACAATCGTATCACATCAAAAACAAATCCTTGAAGCATTCATTACAAAGCCACATAATTCAAATAACTTGAACATCACACAAAGTGTGTAGCCCTGGCATCCCAAAACCCTAATCAGCATTCATTCAATGTTCATCACTACAGATTTACAAAACTCCCCAATTAGACCTGAAACACAATGAGTCATGACTCATTGATTTAACCTAATTGGATCAAAAATATTTCAAATAATCAAATCTAATTTCTCAACAAAACAACGAAAACACGAAACATCATCAACCTTAAGCAAAATTAAGGCGGTGGAATTGGGATATCCATAGCACATGATCATCATTATCATAATCATCATCAAAAAACACAAATTATTTTCAGAAAATGAGAAGAACAAACCCTGGAATCTTATCGATCTCGAACTCAACGCCGTCTCTGGCCAGCACGAACATCTCGTTCACGAAAGCGACCGGCAAGCCATTATGGTACAACTGAGGATTCAGAGCCATCTCTCTCTGTGTGTCTCGTCCTTTCTTCTTCGTTGCGATCACAAAAATCTCAAAACCCTAACAAAAATCTGACTGAGAATTGAATTGAAACGAATTGGGTTTAACTAAATTTATGGATTATTCGGAATTTACAGATAATCAGAACAATCGAGAGATTGACGGAAACAAGTTGCCTTCTTGTTCCTTGTTCTACAACCTTCTGGACTTGGACTTACCTGTAAATAATTCTAATTTGGGCTCGGCTCGAAATAAAAATAAACAATTATAGGCCCTTGTCAACGTGTCAAGCCCAGAAATGAATTGAGCAAATATTAGCCCATGCCACGTGTCTTTAATACCAAAAACCAACTTCTTCTTCTTTTTTTTTTCTTTTTTTTAAACTAAATACCGAAAACTAACTGAAATTTTGGGCTAAATGAGGTGTTTTTAAGAGTGTTGATCATCTATATTGATTGAATTGTTGTGACTCCTCAACCGTGATTAGTGAAAAATGAATAAACATTCTAATATGGTTAAGAAAGTGTTAGTTCGTAATAAAGTTTGACATTTGGTAAAATCATGGACATTTATGTATTGAACATGATTTAACCAAGTGAAATTAGAGCTGATAGGTTGTGCCCATAGTCGTGAAGGCAAATAACCAGGTGCATGAAATTGGCCTAGTTCACGCACATTCGTTATTTCAGGATACTTCAACTGTGTACTACTTCATATGCTGATGTAACAACTTCAAATGTGCCCCACCATCGCACTCGTATGAAAAGAAAATAAGAATAAAGCAAATTTGAGGGATGAAACTAACAAATATAGAAAGAAAATAAACATAAAAGAAATTATAAGAAATAAATGTTAAAGAACTCAAGTACACACCTTTCCTCTCGATTTAAATCAATTATGCTTTCTTTATCTTTTATAACTTGAATTGCCTATTCAAATTATGCATCATGGGTATCAACTAAATCTGACAAATTAGATTCGTATCCGTAAGAATTCAAAATCCAACCCACTTAAATCTAATTCAATTCGGTCTATCTAATTTTTTGGCCAAATTGAATCGGATTTATCCAACAAAAATATTAAAGCATTAGATGAATTCACACGAATCCACATATTTTACATTAAAATCTTAACTCCGATATAATGATTTGTTATAAAATTCAAATTATCACCCCATCCTCGGCCCATTTAGCTACGTGAGCCCAACCACCAAAGAATGTTCAAAATTACACAATTGTCACGCCACGCCACGCCGTGAAAAAACTATAAATAACTGATTTTCAGTTACTGTATCAAAATTCAAATGCGTCTGTGACAGTGATGGCTGAGAGTGGAGCTAAATCAACAGCCATGGCGATCCGAGGCTGGATCGGCGGGGGCGAGAGCGCGAAATCGATGCTAGCTAGGGTTTTCACGGAGCGTCCCTTCTTGCTCCTCCCTCCTCTCCACCGAGTTCCTCTCCGCGTCGGCAACGTCGTCGAGCTCGTCGGTCCTTCTCCTTCCGCCAAAACCCACATCTTGATGCAAGCTGCAGTGAACTGTGTACTTCCCAGGGAGTGGAAGGGCGTGCACTACGGAGGTTTGGAGCGTCTGGCCGTGTTCGTCGACTTGGATTGTCGATTCGACGTTTCGCGCCTCGCGGAAATGCTCAGGCATCGGATCGTGGAAGCTCATCGTGGCGACGAGGAGCTTTTTGATGCGTGCATGAGGCGGTTTTTGTATACTCGGTGCTATGATAGTTTTGAGTTTCTGGCGACACTTAAGGTGAGGAGTTTTGGATTTTGAATTGTGCTGTAGTTGGAATTCGGGGATTTTGGTTGATTTCGTGGAAATGTGGATTAGGGTATTGTTTGGCTGATTTGTTTTTGAATTTTGAATCGTGTTATTTAGTTTATTGCATAAATGTGTTTAAGGTATGGTTGGTTGATTTTTTTTTTTTTTTTTTTTAATTTATGGCCACTCTGAAGGTAAGCTTTTAGCTAATTCCATGGAACTTCAGGTTTGAGCATGGTTTAGTTGATTTGGGTTTTGAATTTATGGTCACCAGCTCAGAATTTTGAATTGTGTTGTAGTTGGGATTTAGATCTATCATTTGATTCCATGGAAATGTTGTTTTTGGGTATGGTTTGGTTGGTTTGGGTTTGGATTTGTGGCCACTCTGAAGGTAAGGAGCTCTGAATTTTGACTTGTGCCATGCTTGGAATTTAGACGCCTTAGTGGATTCCATGAAAATGTGGTTTTGGGTATGGTTTAGTTGATCTGGGTCTTGAATTTATGGCCACTCTATAGTCTAAAGTGAGGAGCTCTGAGATTTTAATTGTTTTGTAGTTGACATAATTGCATGGAGAATTGGTTTCGAGTATGGTTTAGTTCATCTAGGTCTTGAATTTAAGGCCGCTCTCAAAGGTGAGGAGCTTTGAATTTAGTGGTTTTAGTTTATTGCATGGAAATGTAGTTTTGGGTGTGGACCGGGTAGTTTGGTTGACATAGGTTTTAAATTTCTGGCCACTCGAAAGGTGAGGAAATCTGAATTATAATATGGCGGGAATTAAGAATGGGAATGAGGATGAGATTCTCAGTGTTTGTATTATGACTTTTTGTTCATGAAAATGACTTTGGAATTGGAATCTCATTCCCATTCCCATTCTTGATTCTCATTCCCATTTTAAACTTTTTATTCCAAACGCTATCTTAGAGATTTTAGTTGATTGCATGAAAGTGTGGTTTTGGATGTGGTTTGGTTGATTTGGGTTTTGAATATCTGGCCACTCCAAAGGTGAAGAACAATGAATTGAATTGTGTCATGGTTGGAATTTAGAGCTTTTAGTTAATAATAATTGCATAGGAATTTAGTTTTGGGTATGGCTTAGTTGATTTGGATTCTCAAAAAGCCTTTAACTTGCAGACATTGCATTATCGACTACGGAAGGAAAGAGAAGCTCACGGAGTTAGTGTTCATTTCCTCATGATTGACAGGTTTGCATTGAATATTTGAATTTCTTAGCATCATTTTGCCAGATTTTCTGCTTATTGGTCACCAAATTTTTCTGCGTCACATATCATCTGTGTCTCTTAATCTCATTCAAAGACGTACTTTGCCAGATTTGTGTCAAAATAAGTGTATGTATTAGTAACCTCATTATGCTATTCTTTATATCAGCATTGGAGCTTTTCACTGGGTGGATCGTGCATCAACATCTTTTCCAGTGGCGGGTAAAAACAGGTACTATACCTTGCTGTATATCAATCACTAAACTATACTTCTTGGACTTGTGTCCCATGTTCATCAACCTCAGTGACACACCTTTTTTAGTTTATGCAATGTAGAGTGCAAGGACATTAGTGACCCCATGAGGAAAAGTGAGAGAGTTCAGTTACGAGAAACTAAAAGGGGTAAGGGTAGACCTAAGTTAACATGGAAAATAGAAGTGAGGAAAGATATGAAAACCCTTGGCTTCATGTAGGATATATCATTAGACAGAGTGGAGACAAGGAGGAGAATACAAGCAGAGGATCAAAGAGCGGTGGAAATGGATTCATATGTAGCTGACCCTAACAATGTTAGGGAGATGACTTGGTTGTTGTTGTCATTGTCTAGTTGCTAAACCAACAGTTTGCTTTTGATCAGATAACCATGATGATAACGCGTGCTCTAAATATGCAAGCCAATGTATGGAAAATATAAATAGGTACTATGACTGGCTCAAAGATCAATAGTCAATACGTTCAGGATATAAGATAGGTGCTGACTCATTAAATCACTTACTGGAAAGGTTTGTTATGTGCTATAATGACACGCAAATCAATATCCTCCAGCCAACGTAATAAGGATGTGTTTGGGGAGAGGTAATATGTAATAACTAATATATAAGTTTATTCATATGATGAATTTGATTATATTTTAAACTAATTTTTGTGTAGGAAGAGAATTTCACTTCAAGTTGTATTTGAAACTGTTGTTCAAGAGATCAAAAGGCTTCTGCTGGTGCATCACATGCTTGTTATAACTACAAAATCAACTATTTTAGGAGATAGATCTTCTATGCAAGACCCCCTTCCGTATCGAGAGTACATGCCTTCTGTCTGGCAGGTACTTGCTGTTGCATGATTAGTTCCTCGTTAACATGACTTCAATAAGGATACATCTGTCGTTAAAAAAAAGGATACATCTGATATAGCTACATCTTTATTTGAATTTTACTTTATCATATCTATATTACCCTAATGGAGGAACTTGATGAATATGTTAGAATCAGAAACTGGTTCTTACCCAAAGAAAACTATTGTTAGAATAAGCTTATGGATCTAGTGTCGCCTATGAATATTGTTCTGCTGTCTTAGCCAGTCCAAAGGGCCATTTACGTAAATAGTATACACATTATGATTTCAGTACTATTCCCCTGATACGGTCAAAGGGTAAATGCTCAAACTTCTTTTCCACAATGGTTTGTTTGGATTTGAGCCAAATCCAATGTTTGGATGCACAAATAATTTGTTCATCCAAGAACCCACTTTCAAATAATCCAATAATCCAAACGCAACCCAAGTGAAAAGAGGAAAGAAGAAGAATGAGCTAGTATTGATGGCCCCCTGATTTGTTACCTGTGTATGTTGGTGGAATTTACCACTAGGAAATTTGGGATTGATGTGATAAAAATCAATGTCATTTGTGTAACATTTTGTCTTCCAGTTTTTACTACCCTGAGATTAACTCTTCTGTTATCACATGCCTCTTTATACCTTTAACTATTCATTTCTGTTGTTGCAGTCCTTTGTTACACACAGGATACTATTACGAGCTTCAGGTTGTAACTATTTCTTCTATGCTATAAATCAATTCGGGCTTTCCCTTGCTTGGTTAAGATCATAATGGACGTTATCGTTTCATTACTTGCAGAAGATTATCACACCATTAACAAGCATCAAAACCATCTGATATATTCGTCACAATGGTTACTGCCATCGCTGAATTTTTTCGACAGATTTGTAGTGAGAGACGTAAGAAAATGCCTACACTTAATTTAATTCAAGAAAAATTACTATAGTCTATGATATCTCAGCTCCCATCTTTTATTTTTAGGCGGGTGTTTTTCTCGTTTCATGAAGTGCATGGACGATGCATTGGACAGGCACAGTACTTGCTCGTTCTGTTTGAGGGCTAGATCATGGACTTTTGCCGAATAAGGCTACTTGCTACTGGTTGGATTAGGGATGCGAGCTTCCAATGACATGTTGGTTGTGGGGACCAAGCGCCAATCTGAAGGGGTAAGCGGTATGGTGACATGTGCCTTTGCGTCACGCCTCTGCCTTCAATTTACAAATCTGCCATCTTGATGATCAACTTCCCGTTTCCTAGAAGTGATTGTGAATGGCTGGTCGGCAAGGTGTAAGAGAAGCTCCTGTATTCTGCAGCCGCATCAAGTTCAGCGCCTCCAAATACGAGGTCTGTAAGTCTGTTGAGCTCTGGCTTGTTCTCCACGAAATCGTGTAAGGACTTCTTGGCATGAAAAGGTACATCAGTACTCTGTTGGCCTATAATCATTGTGCGTATTATATACTAGTTGGACAATCTGACATAACGAGGAACAATTTTCTCCTGGATGGCGTCCATATTCAATTTGAACGTGTCTTGACTAAGTCATTTCGAGTATGAGATGGGATGTGCTGATTATGAGGCCGGTCTCCTTCGAAGTTGAGGGTCCATTTTTAGCATTGGGGTTGGATGCAGATATGAAATATTAAAACTGCATCTGTAACCCTAAGGTTTGGGTCGATGGTCATGGTGGTTTACTCCCTCTTTCGCCACTGGATTCAAATCTTGTCCGAGAAATTTTTCCTTGATCGCACAAGGCCCCGATGTTCGTGGTGTGCTCTTAAGATTGTCCAGTGAAAACGCAATCTCTAAGTGTGCGAAAAGCTGGACAACTTTTAGGCAGTTAAAAGTGTGAACAATTGTTGTATGACTAAATCATATTGACATTTGTTAGTAAATTGACTCGATAATTAACTGAGACTTAGTCAAGACACGTTCAAACTGAATCTAGACGAGTACTTCATTATTACAAATTCATTAGGACATATATGAGACACTAAAACATGAGCAAAATTAATCATTCAAATGAGATGAAGCTTTATTGTATGACACATGGAGGCTTTTAAAACCAATATAATTATTTGAACTCACTCATAATTTGATGCTCATTTTTTTTACGAATTCAGGTATTATAAAAAGAACCCGAATAAATTTTGAATCGGTTCAAACAAACTCGTATATTTCACCCGTAAAATCGGAAACAATGTTTCTTTCGCTACGGGTACGGGTCAGTCTATCCAACCCGAGTATTTTGATTTGCATCATTTGCTACCTCAGTAAAGTACTGGAGTTACAATTGTTGTTTGTGTCTCTACACGTGTCAAGCAACTGCGCATTCTTGTGCAAGTAACCCACTCACTTTACGACGCCGTTTCTGTCACTCCTCCAAGAAACTAAAAGCAAACGGTGACCACTGATTTTTCATATATACCCTTTTAATTTTTCAAATTCTCGAAAATAATAAAATTAAAATTCTGAACCTGAGTCTTCATGGCTGGGTTCTTGGGTTTTGGTTAATTCCTGAAAAATTGAGGCTCTCTTGTTCCTTCTCTATATCCAATTCCATTACAGTTCAAGTAAACACTTTTGATTTTGCCCATAAACCCAGGTTCGTTTTCTGTTCCCTTTTATTTCACAAATTTTTGCTTTAATTTTCTGGTTCTGATTCTTCAAGCTTTGTTCTGGTTGGAAACATTTTTATGTATTTTTTAATGATTTGAATCTAGTCCTTATTGTGTGGCTTGTACTGATTTGTGATGCATAGACTGTTTTGGGTTTTATTGGTTCCAATAGAGTTGGCAATTCGGGTCACAACCCATGACTCAACACGAGCACGACACGAACTAAGAGTTTATTGCTTTTTCATTTTGAGAAAAATTATGGATAATTTAGTTAGTGTAGTATATTGTCTCTTTTAAACCTGTTTTTAACGAACTTAAAAAGGTACTAACTAGCGTGCTAAAGAGAAATAAGACACTTATTTTGAGATAGAGGGAGTATATTATTTCTAGAGCTGACAATTCGGGTTCGGGTTACATATTGAGCATGAAAATGTGTGGGTTGAGCGCAGGTTCCCGACACGATCCACTCTCTTTTGTTAGGATTGAGTTGATCCAAAGAGTACAATTTGAGATAGGAAATGAAAAGAAAGCGAGATTTGACACTAAAATTTATGTTTCTAATACTAGTTAGAGTACAAACTACAAGCGAGTAGAGGAATTTCATTCAATATTTTGAAATACAACTTTCTTTCTTTTTTATATAAGAAGAGAAAATTATAACATCTCGCTTGAAAATAGAAGAAATAACATTGAAGTACACACTCTTCACTAGGTAGGAGAAACATTGGAGTATTGCATGATAATGACCCATGCAACTCTCTCCTTTTAAAGTAGGAGATATGATGAACTCGGTTTGTGTTGCACAAAATAGACCCGATCAATTTTTGGATTGGGTCGGATTGGGCAAACCTGCACATTTTGCTATAAAAACCCGAAACCTGCTATCTGCACTTTTTTCGAGTCAGTGCGGTTTAGGCCTTTTTAACTGAAACCTGACCTGGTCAGAAACCCGAATTGCCAGCTCTTGGTTTTTGTCATTTATATTCTAGGTTTTGAATAAGTTTTTGAAAATTTGTTTGGTTATCTACAGGATATGGCTAGCATTATCTCAAGCCACCATTGTAATTGGCCGACTGGAGTTCAGGATTATCTTATCATCAAAGTAAGATCATACAAAACCTCATGTTTCACTTCCAGGGGATTGCCCTTGTTTCATGGTCACTACCTGACTATTGCTGATCGTCAAATTGCTCGGAGACATATGCCCATCTATTCGAGTGTTTCAGATGACGGCATAAATCAAGACGATTCCGAAGATGGGAGCAAAGGGGAGGAATCACCCGAAGACGATACAGGGGTATGTTGATTCTTTCTAATGCGTTGTATTATTGATTCGTAGTCAGAATAGTGATTTATGCATAAAGTAAGATCATCGGAATCAGGATTAAGTTAAGTCGATTTATAACATTATTCATTTATGTTTAGAATCATTATCTATAGATAGGCCATCTCATAATGTATATCTTAACATTTTTTTTTTACTTTAAATTGAATCCTATGTTTATCTACTGCAAGTCTCGAACCATTGCTTTGTAAAATCCTTGTGGAAGTGTCGTTTCCTAAGAATTTGAGTTCAAGTGCGGTACACTCTTAGGTAGCGTTTGGGTTATAACTTTTTGTTCATGAAATTGACTTTGGACCGATTCTTGATTCCTATTCTAGTTCTAAATTTTTTAATATAAACGCTACCTTAACTCACCGCCTTCTCTTCTATTAACCATCCGGTACATTTTCCGGTATTCGATCTTGTGAAAACAGTTAGATCATCAAACAATAAAATATTATTTCAATCGAGATGGAGAGGGGAAATATTTTGAATCACACTGGTTAATGAAATAGCTCCACGTTTTGTTTGGAGATTTTGAAAACTAGTCCCCGTTCGACTATATATTTACTTGTACGTATGCATGTGTGTGCCCATGTTGGGGGTAGAATTGTCAATTCGGGTTTCGGGTTGCACACGTAAAATGTGTGGGTTCATGTGGATTTGCCCGCCCCGCACTCAATTTCCTATTGACAAACCCAACTCGAAAACTGATTAAGTCTGTTTTATGTGGCCGAACCTGCAAAAATGCGGACTGCGTTGGGTTCCAAATTGCCATCTCTATTTGGGCGGTCGGGAATTCAGCATGAAATCAGTAAATTCATGTTTAGTTTAACAATAGTTGACTTAGCATTACTAGATATGCATGTTAAAGTATTAGAAGTGCATATGTCATAGTTTAACACAATAAGCATGGATCATGAATGTAGTCTAAATATTGTCATAGTTTTTCAGATGAACAGTGAAATTCTGAGAGAGAATCTTGAAAGAATTGTAGGCAGAGATGATTCTGCCTTCAATGGATTGGACTTAGCAACTCTTATAAGGAACAAGTACGGGAAGTCGTATGATGTTCAACTGATAAAGAAGGTACGTTTCGAATCTCCGGAAAATATAAACATTAGTGTAGACTATAGCTATAAACAACACTACCGATGAAGAAAATACCAACTCTTGTACCTAAATTTGTGTTCTTTTGGCGTCTCAAAGTAGATTTACAAACGAATAACGAAGAACTAGGGTTTAATCATTAGTAATTTGCGAAATCATGCACCCTTTCCCTAGTTGTGATGAAAAAATAGTGTAGCTGGAATATTGGTATTAAAATAGTGCAGCTGGTTGCTAAAATAAACCTGAACCTCCCGTGTATGACCAGTGGTCCAAGGAAACGAAAGAACCGGTTACATTTTTCATGAACTTTCCTTGCAAAACAGCCCGTCAAAGCTATGGTGAATCATTGTTCGTTAAGGCATATTCTCAAGATACCTATATCTAGAGTTGTGGCAGTCGACGCATGATTTGGTGATACGCCAATTTGTCCGCTATTAGTAAGTAAAATGATTTCTTTTACTTTTGAATCCCAAAGAATTCGATTAGGGGTCAATACACGAAGATTTAAGTCATTTCTTCAAATTACTCATTTTTTTCTAACTTCGTAGCCTTCGCTTTCGCCTTCACAGTAGCTTAGATTCAAAGGTCGAACAAATTCTTTTTGAACCACATTTTTGGCTATTTATTTTAGTTACTATCTATATATGTTTTTGTTTATGACTACTAATATGATGTAGGAATTCATGGGACGAAATTTTCTTGCTTTGAATGTCATGTGGAAATACAGGGAGCAGGTACGCTTGTTTCTTTTACTTTTTTGACTATTTATTGTTTGTTGAGGGGGTGCATTGGCGCAATAGTAATTATCTCGAGGTCACGTGTTTGAGTCAAAAAAACGTTAGCTAGACCGCCTTTGTTAGCTTTGTTGTTGATGGAACTTGGAAATGTCAAATTGATTTATAAAACATCGTCAAATTCCTTAAATGCGGGGAAGAAACGTCGAAGTTCGTCTTCCCCTCTCTCTCCTCGCCCCTTCTCCGACGGAGCCACCCAAGGTTAGGCTACTTGCACCGCAAGTGGCCTAGGCTAAGACTGTTGGCGTCTAGAGAGAGAGAGAGAGAAGGAAAATAGATTTTTATGGTGTTTTTGACGTAAAACCGACTTGGTCAAAACTTGGTAGTTTTATTGGTGCAATTGAATGATTTGATGGATAACCATTTTACTCGTATTTTTGTTGATAGAGATCATTTCCATTAACCGAAGAAGAGTATATACTGAGGCTTGACGATGTAGCGAACAACTTGAAATGTTGGGGAGCAGTTGCGCATATCCGGAACAGCCTAGAAAAGCTGAAAGAGCGTCCTAGGATAGGAAAGGTAAGAAAGAAACATCACGTCGCTAACTCTTCACAAATATTTTCCGAACGCTTTTGTTTGTTTGTTTTTTATAGTCCCAAAATCTTTTGTTGTTAAGATGCTTTGTTAAGTACCTTGGTTGCATATATTGAATCGAGGAAAGACTAAAAGGTTGGTATTATAGAGCTGGCAATTTGGACCAAAACTCGTGGGCACCTACAACCTGGCCCACATTTTTGCGGGTTCAAGTTGCACAAAATAGACCCTGCCCATGGACAAACCCGCATATTTTAGACTAAAATCCTCAACCTGACCCATAACACCTCTTTTGAGTCGGGTCGGCTTTTAATCCAAACCGAGAAAAACAGAACTTGATCTGAAACTCAAATTGTCAGCTGTAACAAAGTAGCCTTCATCGTTGTTAACGTACATTTATATTTCTTTGTTATAACAGGCGGTCAGCATTTTCATAGACATGGATGAGTCAGGAGGACGTGCAAATGAATGGATATACAAGTAGATCAATATCAAGTGAGCCTCAACTTTAAGGTATCAGCTATCGTTCAACATTTCTGTATCCACCAAACAACATAACCTTCATTGTCATTCAAAAGGTGTTAGAAGAAATATTTGAGTCGCTCTTTAATCCATTGAACTCGTGGAAATGGCGCTCCTAGTGATGATTGAAGATGGCCGAAGGAATACTCGTAAGTATGCGCCCGCGAAAAAATCCCGACTTGACTCGAAAACTGAGAAATTGCTTGTAATTACGAACAAGTATGATATTCTTATACTGGTCGTGCCTATCGTTTCACTTACACTTTCACCTTAAAATTTTGTAACTCAAACGATTGTTAAAGAGTCAAGCAGTCAAGTACACGATTGTTAAATGGGTTTTGCTTGTTGGTTTTACCATGCAAAATGTGTCGGGTTGTGTTCTTAACGTGTCAACACAATCCATTTAATTGTTGTGTTAATTATGTCTTGCGTTAGGTCGTACAACATACAATCAACCTTTAGCACGAACAACTCCAAACCCATTTATTTATTAGGTTAATTGTTCGTGATCACATTAGGTCATACAACATACAATCAGGACATACGCGACGACACTAAATGCAACTCATATATGCACGTTGAAATATACATTTTCACATTAGTATACATTATTTTAACATTCTACGCACATGTATTTGTATACGATATTTTAGCGTGTTCTACGTCGGAAAATAGTTAGGAATATTTCTGTAACAAGGCATTCAAGGTTGAATTCTTCTCTTCAATGTCTTTAAACTCAATTCTCCTTCCATGACCTGCAAAATCATGCCATTCTTGAATATTTTTTAGTTGTATTTAAAGATCTGAGATAGCTTTTGCATTAAAAAAAAGGTACATAAAAGATCAAATTTGTTCCCTAAATTTTCATATACGAATTCAATTTGGTTTTTAAATATTTTTTTAACCTAAAATAGTCTATGAACTTTCAAATATGGACTCAAAATGTGTTGAGCGTGTCACAATATGGATAATTAATCGTTCGCGCGTGTTTTTAGGCACAACAAGAACATGACACAATTGTTAAACGTGTTGGATACTCTAACACAAACACGACACGATTATAAAATTAGCAAGACCAAACACGTTTATTTTGTCTTGTGTGTTAAAATACAAATAGTTAGCTCTAAGTAAAACTGACCTGGTAAGATCCACTTGAAGTCCAACTCTAACAACAGTCTAACACTGTTCAATTGCATGGAAACTGCAAAAACATTGAAAAATGTTATAAAGATTTACCAAAATAGTCCTTAAACTATCATGATTCAACCAATTTAGTCCAGCTATCATAATTTGACCAAAATGGTTCGTGCTCTTACCCTCAAGCAGTTTTATCGTTAAATTTATGAAATAATAAAACTACGAGAAAAGTTAATCCAAACACTCTTTTACTGACCGTACCTGAATGATGATTGTATCTCTCGAAGATGGTCATCCCATATTGGGTATTCGCCAAGTGATCTCCAGTGAACAACATTTTGTGCGGCTTGTAGTATAGGCAAACCGATCCCTTCAATCATAATTGACGCAAATGTTAATTTAATTGGAGTTGATAATTTGAATTTTAAGTCAGTATTGGTCATATCATTCGATGATATGACCATGCTAAGACGCCACTCTCAATGACAAGGGCCTTTGATTGGACTCAATGTTGTCTTCTAATTTGCCCTCGAGTCCAAACCCCACAATTCCCGGGAGTTTCTCTTTATTAACTCGTATGGATACCCCATGACGTCAGACCAAAACTCAAACGAAGAATTCTCGTACGACAACACTCGAATTCTCATGTTTCAAAAAAGGCATGTCACGCCAAGTGCTCTTTCTCTACTTTGCACTATTCACGGTTTCTTTCACTCGAGTTAGCAACCCCGAGATTGTAGAACAATAACTTTACTGTTGCGTCAAGACTCTCTCTCACAGTAATAAATATATAAAAAGAAGAGTGTTAGGGTTTAGGAGCTTACTGAAGAGTGGCCTGGAGTGTGTATGAGCTCAATATCTTGGCCAAGGCTCCATGAACCACTTCCCTCTAGCTTCATCTCCACATCTCTAGTATTATTTTGAACCTGCAACATCACCATATCAAGCAAATGTCTCAACTAATTAGAGGGGGTAAAAGTTATGGTCGGGTCGGGTTTCGGTTTTGCACAGATATACCCGGCCTGACCTGAAAATTTTATAACTTGTACAACCCGAATCCGCCTACCCGATTCAAAATGGGTTCAGTTTCGTGTACCCTTTTGCCAGCTCAGTCAACTTTTAAGCATAAGACAAAAGTTGAAAAGACACCAGAATTAACCAAAACATTACCTCCAGAGAGTGTAGAATTCTCACACAATTCAATCTCTTGGACCACTTCTCATGATCTGCAACATCATCTCTAATAACCAAAACATAAGTTTAACAAATTTTAAGAGAATTTTGATTATGATTATGTATTTGGGTCTAGCCAACCTACTTGTGTGTCAAAAACATGTACTTTGCTCCACCCAATGCTTCGATTCTTCGTGCAAGCGTCTCTGTGTATCTCGGGCTGCAAAACAAGATAATAGTGCGTGTTTTTACTTTATTAGACTCGTAATTCAGGGTACAACACATGATCTGACACGAGCATGACATGTATTAAGCGAGTTTGTATGTATCATAATCATATATTCATATCATGTTCATGCTAACTCAACATTTTTAAAAATTGTGTTGGATTCGTGTTTTGTGACTTGTTGAATAGAACTGGTCATGATTGAATATAGACGAAAAATATACTCAACCGAACTTAGACCGATCTGGACCGAATGTCGGTCCATCCATTCCATGACCATTTGCTCTCGTTTCAGTCCATCTCAACACGACGCGAACACGAATCAACGCCTCTAAAACATGCTTACCTGTCTATTAAGATATTTCCTTCTGGGTGAACAATCAAGTAGGAAGTCGCTCCAAACGAATTCTCCGAGTGATAACCACAATGGTATACGCCCTGAAAGTAATCACTACATTCGATTTTAGCCAAAAAGCCGAGAAATGTATGAAAGTAATCGCGCATATCAAAGAATTTAAACAGGGCAGCCTCTACAAATTGGTTGTGGACCAAAAAATGTTTGTGTCCTAACCCGAGCACGTTTTGTCAGTCCATGCTCGATATTATCAAGGTTGGACCCGTGATGACCCGTAGGATGCGCCTCATTTTGCAAATAAAATGAGTCTCAGGCCGGGTTCAAGCCAAATACGCTCAAACTTTGATCGAATAAAAAATAATGTGTCCTTATCTAGGATCGGTACCATTGGACCAAACCAATGATGGTACACAGGACGTGGCTGTTTTCAAGCAAAATGTGTCACATGCCGAGTTCAACCCAAGCCCGTTTAAGCTTGGGACTAAAAAGATAAAATGAAAAATATGTATTTATCGGATAACTTTTTATCGGTCGTACTAGTGATGACCCACAGGCTGCAAGCCATTTTGCCATGTATTGCCATAGGAAAAACATAATTTCAAATCATGGAATGTGACCAAAATCAATTCATGTAACTTACTATGTAAAAGAATGAAACATCATAGAATTGATAACATATGAAAATGCATATTATTACCGGAGCTTTTTGTTCGTCGATTGGAATTGGGAATGTTTCGTGAGCTTCTAGAATGTCAGTTGGAGGCTTCTCTGTCCGGATTGAACTCGTTGGACACGCAAGCAATGCCTAAAAAGCACTCACAATTTCAGATAAAAATGACCTCAACTCGAAGTTAGTCGGGTCGGGTCCAACATGTAAAACCTCGATTAAACTTGTAGAATGCAATGCATTTTAAGCCTAAAACCTGAAAACCCTACACGACCCGACCCTAACAATCCAAACCCCCTTTAGGGTCGGTTTAAGGTTCAACAAATAGACCCATGACCTTAAATTTGTCAGCACTACACGTGCGATTACAAAATGTAAGTTCAAACACACTAATTTTGTATCGTGTGTCGTGCTACGACATAATTTGGCCAGCTCTATTATCATATCACGTGACAACAATTTTACTACTAAAAGAAACGAGAAAAGTGGAAATGACCTGAAGAGCCTTCAATCTTTCCTCCTGACAAGTCGGTTGTTTGGACACTGCAGACATTCCATCCACTCGTGTGAAGATTTGCTGAATAAGTGTCAAAATAAATAGCACATGCATCAAAATTAAATCCTTAATCGGTGAGTGAAAAAAGAAACGTATACATTACGGGAAATTTAACGAACCTTCAACTATTTTTTTTTGAGACACTCACTATTGAACATAATTTCAACATCAATCATTAAAAATTCAATTTTCTCCTAGTACGGCTCCCTCCTAACTCTATCATTGTAATCCACCAAGTTTGACACGACTTAACTAACACGAGTCATGTTCACAGATCTTTCAACAAAACCGAATTCTAAACAATCGAGCTAATCCGAAAAAGTGTCATTGCAACCCACCAAGTTTGACCCGACTTAACTAACTCATCAGCCACGTACCATATGTTTACATACATAGTAACAAAACCGAACTCTAAACTATTGAACATGTTCGAAGAGGTAGTGTTTTTTATCGGAGCCATCCAACGGCAAGTATCACAATCTATACAAGTATGATCTGATCAAGAAAACACCACCACCACCAACAAGGCAACAACAACAACAACAACAAAAACATTAGTTAGAATACGCAGTAACTAGAATAACTGACAATTCATGTCATAATACGGCACAAAATTAACGTGTACAGACTCACACATTTGTTATCTTATCGTGTTTATAATGGACTTTCAAAATACGCACAGACGACTAATTTATCGTGTTCTGACACGCACGACACACATTAAGGATATAATTGTAAAATACTCTTAATATCGTGTCAAACTTGTTGATTCTACCGTGCAGAATATGTTCGATCGTGTTTGCATCAGTCATGTCGTGTCAACACGGTACATTTAATTACCGTCTCAAACGTGTTGTGTTTGCATTGGATCGTGCAATACACCACCAACGTTCGTCACAACACGAACACAACACGTATGCACCAATTGTCAACTCCGTTACTAATCAAACAGTAATAAATACAAAAAATTACAAATAAATTACCTACAAAGAACTCTCCATCAACATTCTGTGTTCGTCTCTCTCTGGCTCTTCTCTGAGTCCCAACAGCTTTAATCACTTTCACTCTCAGACTCTTCTTCGAGATCGGCTTAAACCCTAATCTCAAAATCATCGGACTCAAAGCACCGTACGATGAAACCACCGAACCAGACATCAATGGGTTTGTCAAAATTCCCGAGTTTCTCGCTGCCATGTCCGAATTTGTATGTGTTCATAGCTGTATCGGCCGATATTTATATGGACACACCGGACACGTGTCGGATTCGGCTGCTTGGAATTTAAATAAATTTCGGTATTAATTGTGGATAGAAAATGAGGAAGATTGGGAAAATTTAGGTATGGGATAGGATTGGGCTGATGATATTGACCTAAAACTTTTAATCGTGTAGCAAAACCCGTGTCGGGTTGAAAGTTGTTTGTGTGTTGGTATGATCCAACGCAAACACGGTTGCAGGGACCAATGTGAACACCACACATTTAACACTATGACTAAATTAGCCGTATTTACACGTCCCAATTGACATGTACATGACCAAACATATTTTGCACGATAGAATTAACAAGATTGACACGACACTATTTTACACGTTTGACACATTATTATTATTCATTTACAATTATACCCTCAAGTGTGCACGTTGGACGTGTAATGCGCCTCACAACACGACTAATTATTTATGTGTGTTTTTAAAGCCCAACACTCCGACACAATTGTAATGTGTGAGAGTCTGAACACGCTAATTTTGTGTTGTGTGTCGTGTTACGACACGTATTGCCACGGTCTTAATTAATGACGTCATAATACTTAACTGTGATAAAAAAAACTAGCAACACCTTTTCTTTCACAAAGTCTCTCTCCTCCTTTGCTTGAGTTGTTTTTCTTCCTCTGACCAGATAGAAAATTTTCTCAAAAACCCCATAAAAACCCTAAAAAACACCAAATTTTCCCGAGAAAATTCGACCACTCAATCAAGCTCGCCACCGTACATTTGTTTTCTCTATCATTCATCGTATCATAACCAAATTCAATTCCATTTCCACATTTCTGATTTTTTTTATGATCATCACAAAACCCTAACACCAAACCTCCATTGAAGCTCGCCAAATTATAAATTTTTTCTGGTTTTCAAAGCTTCCAGAATGATTCATGGTCATGATCACGATTCATCAGCAAGCTTCCTCTGCACTGGCGTCGCAGCCGATCCCTCCTCCAACCTCCGCCGCCTCCACCGCCTCTCTTAGATCCCCCACACCAAACCCTAACCAGTCGCAGCAGCAGCACCAGCAGAATCACCTACCTTCCTCGCTCTCTCTCGCTCCGCAGTCCGCGCTGGGCCCCACCTCTCACCGGCAAACGCTCCCGATCGCGTCCGCCGATCATGTGATCGGTACGGTGGCTCCGATCGCCGCCGCACTCCCGTCCGGCGCGCCTCTCGTGGCTATGCTGGGACCTCTGGGAAGAGTCCGGTTGTCTGACATCGTCCCGTACGACGGAGCCCCCGCGGCACCGTACGTGAGGGCGGTGGAGGCGCTCTCGGGGTCGTTGATGACGCACAATGCGGCGGTGATTGAGTTGGGGAGCGAGGACGCCGCTCTGATGCGGTGTGGATTGGAAGCTTCGAGGTTGTATTTTCGAAGCAGAGCTCAGAGCGTGGGCAAAGGAAGCCGAGGGGTGTATATGTACAGAGCAGGAAGGTAAGGACTCATTTTTGCTTGAAAATTGTGTTGCTTTGCTTCAAATTTAGCTTGATTACTGTAATTGATTCTATTTAATGGCTCGTTTTGATGAAATTTTGGTGACTTTTGCATTTTGTCTCTCTAATTGAATGCTACAGCAAATGACACTCAAATATTATTGGTTTCCATGTTGATTTGGCTTGAAGTACAATGCACGCTCAATTTAGTTATGCATAATAAAAACACACATGTTCAGTATTGCTGGTTGACTTGCGATAATTTTCTGGCGCGAAGGCTTTTGGAAACATTCTAGGCAAATAGCATAGGGTCAGCAAGCTATTCAGGGAGATATTTGGATTATTGAGCTGTAGAAGTTCCTATCTAAGAACGTCCAACTATCTGTGCACACATCTAGCAACCTTCTAAACTTCATAGCACATAGCTTCCAAGCTTCTTCTATAATTATATTCCAATGGTATTCTTTCCTCTTATGTATGACTAGAAATTATTGAAAAGGGGCCTGAAACACAACATTGAAAGAAAAAAAAACCCTTTACAGAGGTGAAATGAATACTCTTATCCATTTCCAGAGCTCACTGAAATATTAGTGTTTGGACTAGAAACCAAACTGCTGCCTTTAGTTTGTTGATCATGTGCTTTTGTGATCCACAATCCATTTCTTTATCGAAGTATTACTTTGTTAATATGATGAGCTTAGATAAACTCATTAAAAAAACTCTTAAAGTCATCAAATGATTGTGTCGTATACTCAGAGAAGTTCGATTGAGAAATTTTGTATAGATAATACAGTTAGCAAGTTTGTTCTTGTGGCAGGGCTTTGGAAGATTGGGATTCATCTCCCCCATGCATGGCCGATATTTTTAGATGCATGGGAAAAGCAGCTCGTGCTGCTCTGAGTGCAATTGCAAGATATCTTCGTCTGCGAAGCGAGTAAGGATGGTGATATTTGTATTATTTGCTTCTCACACGAGTTTTTACTTGTCCATTTACTACCTTTTTATTTTATTTTCCGTAACAGAATTCGCTTCTCATATGCAGTGTCTTCAATCATTTGCTTGATGATACACCACTCCCTACTAACGAGGTGTCATCATCAGTGCTTGTTGCGACCTACTCTCATGCATCTTTGCAGAATGGAAAAGGGGCTATTGGGGGAGGGAAGCCAACACTGAATGGTGAAGTTGAGAAGGGATTGTTGACATTGATTTCCTCTGACAGTCCTGGTTTACAGGTGTTCTTCTATAACTTGATGGTCATATCTGATCCTTAACAAGTCTTTAGTTTCTTCTAATTAGGTCGAACAGTTGGCAGCTACTATACTGTCACTGGCTCTAAGCCTATAACTGCTTCATTATAAAATCTTATTTGTAATATTTTACCCTTGAAATAATTATTTTGCTTCGTTTGGATCAATGTATTTCTCCACTTATATCTCAAGTTGCATTCTTTTGCAGGTTTGTGACCCAAATGGTCGTTGGTACCTAGCAGAGGGTGGATCTGCTCCTGGAGATCTTTTATTGCTTACAGGTAAGGCACTTAGCCATGCTACTGCTGGCCTTCGCCCTGCTGCCTCTTATAGAGCTGCTCCTGATTACTCAGGCACTGGTGGTGCAGGAAGGTACTACCTTTAACGGTTATTATGATGCATCTTTCAAGCTTAACTGTTTGGTTCCAACTGAATTTCAAACTTATTTTCAATTATGCCTATTGAACTTTCTGTCTTTAGGACATCATTGGCATTCAGGCTCATGCCACAGGGTAATGCTGTGTTAGATTGTTCTCCAATTGCAGCAGCTGGTCATGTTATTCCTCAGAGTTATGTACCAATATCTGTTAGCCAGTTTATGGACGACCTTTCTGCAGAGGAAGATGTACTATGCAATCGTTCAGATAATCCTACGGTAAGTTGAATCTTCAAGCCATTTTTTCATGCAGTCACCCACAAAAGATAAAAAATAAGTTAAACAAAGGAGGGCTTGGGGAAACCATTGGTCTACACAATTTCTGTGTGTGTTTTAGATCGTTTTTATTTTATTTATTATTATCATATCTACTTTTAGGTAGTTAAAAGTTCTAACCTAGACATACCAAAACCCATTTCAATAAAAATTGTTTATTGCAAAAGGTTTTCAGAACTGCAGCAAAAACTTAATTGTGTGACTATTGTTGTCATCTATCAGGGTTCAGGTTTGAACTTTTGATTTATGTGATGCACATGGAGTTTATCAAGGGGATTTTAGCTTGTTCTGTAGCTTGCATATGCCAAAGTGTTTGCAGATGTAGATTTCCATTTTATGTATTACTCTATGTTTTGAACTTGAAGCATTCATCTTTCTATAAAACATTTAGAGCTCAATTAAGATGTAACTTGATTACATCTTACCCGAATAATTCTTTTTTGTTGATTGGGTTCTCAGATAATTCGGAACAATTTAACTAAGGAGCCATCATTAAGGAGCGTTCTCTCAGATCCCTTGTCGTGAGTTATTCTGTCTTTGTTGTTGTTGTTTTTGTTAACTTGTATGGTTTGTTTTTCGTTTACTAGGTTACATATTTGGAAGTGTCTATTGATTTGGATTACTACCAGACAATCTACTATATATAAATGAAAAACATCGATTCTAACCATCACATTCATAACCAATAATCTCTTCATGATTATTTCATTGTGTTGGAAGGAGTAGCAAAATGTTAATTTTTCCTATTAACTTGTATATATTTCTAAATTATCCATTTTTTCCGCTGGGTGGTTCATTGCTGCTTTAGAGGTGCATTCCTAGAAGATGCTATGGTGGTTTCATGTGGACATTCATTTGGTGGCATCATGCTAAGAAGAGTCATCGAGACGGTATGAGGTTTACTGTTTTGAGATCTGTAGCTTGTTTTGTTTTGCCCTCTTGATGGGAAGAGACAAGAATCAAAATTACCTTTACTTTGTGTCACAGTCAAGATGTACTATTTGCAATGTGGAAATTGAGACTGGGTCGTTGGTTCCTAACCTCGGTACTTATATCTTCACTTTTTGTGTTCAGCTCTCTCTCTCACACACACACACACACACACATCTGTTAGTTTTATTAATTGGTTTCTTTTGCAGCTCTTAGAGCTGCAGCGGCAGCTGTGAAGCATGAAGATGATAGAAGGCTCTTTCACAATGCAGCTCTTCGAAAAAGACGGAAAGAAATGGGTGAGCAAACAGATCCAATCAGAAGACTAAATAGGGTATACCCCAACTTATTCTCGATACTACTACTGTAATTTGCTCTTTTAACTACCTACAATTAGAAAAAAGAAAATGGGGTGGAGTGTCTCTTCTCTTCACTGATAAGTGAGTTTACAAGTCTAATGAAGGCATGTCAGAGCCTTAATTACCATTTGTTTGAGAAATAAGCTTAGCTGGGGATTTTCTTGCAAAATGAGCTGCAGCCCACAGGCCATCACTGGCCCAACCTAAGATTTCCGGGGATGGGCCAACAAGAAGTTGCCCTGTTAGCATACTTGCGTTTTTTCGCCCGGCTCGCTGGCCCAATTTCCAGCTCTACATAAAGCTATCAGAGTTATTCCTTATGCTAAAGACCTCGTGCATCATTCAAATGAATTTTCATGGTTATTATTTAGCTTATGATCAATTCGGAGAAAGTCGCATGAACATGTAACCATTTTCATGATAGGAATTTACGAGTTCTGTACATCTCCTTGTCTACAGGAAAATGGGGATATTGCAGCAGATGACGTATTGCAGAGGGGTGTGCAGTATCCGTTTTCAGTAAATGAGAAAGTTGTGATAAAGGTGCGACTTACATTTTTACAATTACCTTTCACTTCAATTTCACAATTCCATTATATAACAATGGTTAATAGGAGACTGAATTATACAGGGAAACAGGAGGACACCTGAAAAATTTGTTGGAAAGGAAGCAGTCATCACATCCCAATGTCTTAATGGCTGGTGAGTTGGAGTTATCTGTTTATTTAGTTCTGTCGAAGCTCAACATGTAAATTTCGAAATTATGCTTATAAAGAACATGGGGCAAATTTTAGATAAGTATCTTGTACTTAACCTCATTTGCAGATAGCTCCCTATACTTTCAGTTTTTATTTATTTATTCTGATTTAAATTTGACTAATTTTTTCTCTCATCATGTGTATGACACATGATCTATAATTTTTTCTTCAAAGAACTCATTTTACGTTTACTGGTAAAGTCTCACATCATCGGAATGTAAAAGTTGAAAGTATAGGGAATTGTCGCTCAAAAAAAAGTTTAGGGAGCTATATGCAAATATTGCGAAGTATAAGGTATTTATCTGCAAATTCCCCCAAAACATATATGCACAATTAGTACATGATAATATACACTAGAGCACATATGCATTGTCTTGCGAGATGCCACCAATTGATGTTGATGCTTATATTCATATGAAGGTTAAACGTAGTTTGTCAAATGTTAATCAGTGAAAAGTAGAACATCATTAACTTCATAACTTGTGTATTTTTGTCATTTTTGATACCCGAATCTGGTCCAATACCTGATACCTTTAAATTTACGCAATGCTGTCCTTGAACCTTGAATTTATATCCAATATAGAGCTTGCAGTTTAGACCGGGGCTCCGAAATCCAACCAGCATTTGTTGCGGGTTTGAGTTACATAAAATAGTTAATAGACTATTGATTTCCAGATTTGGTTTATTGTTGAAAAATTGTGAATTGGGTTGGCAAACTCACACTTGCCCGCAACCACGACCAGAGACCTGAACGGACCCCACCTCTTGGGGGTCGGGTTTAACTTGAAATCCAAGCCCCGACCAGAAATCTGAATTGCCGGCTCTAACGTTCTCACCTTTTGGCAGGTATTTGCTTAAGATTATTGGAAGTGGGGAGAACGTTCGTCTCCAATACCGCTCTCTCCGGAAGATTTTGAACCACGACGCCATGGAGGACCGGTGTCCATCGCAGCAGGAGGCAGAGCCACTGTAGGGCCCACAGTTAGGCCCTGGCCTGACCTGAAATTTTGTAAAGAAAATCACTTGTTTTTTCCTCTTTTTCTTCACCTTTTGTTTTGCATTGTTCACACCTATTTATTTCCTCTTTTGATTGTTTTTGTTGTAAGATAAACACTAAGCAAAACATGTTAGGAGGAGAAACAAAAAATAGAATAGAATTTTTTTCAGAATCCTACTGGTTTCTGTATTGTATCAAATATATGTAGTGTTTATATTTGATTGAATTACATTTTTTGCCATTGTTGATGATTCCGAAATGATTTTATGGTTGGATTTGACATAAAATCCTGTATTTTGACCTTAATTCAATGTTTGGATGTACGAATTTGACTTGAATCCAATAAATTTCAAAACATTTTCTACAGTATGAGATCTCAAAAGGCAATTCTTATTTTGACACATGAACAATTGGTTTTTGTTTTCAAAACATTATTTTTGTATTTGAAATACATGTCAAATTCCAAATCAAATATTAGAATGATTTTGTACTTCGTTTGAAATTTTGAATTCAAGCTCTATTTTTTTTTTGGATTTGATTGAAATTTAATATAATCGGAACATATATAGAACATGAGATTTATAAATTTTTTTATTAATTCTTTTTTAAAAAAAAAGAAATTTAAGTTAAAATGTTTCATTGGTGGACTCTAACACATGCACAAACAATCACATCCAAAATCAAATGTGTTATCTCGCACAAAGACATTTTACTAAACTATTGTGTAGAAACTAAAACTCAACTGAAATCAGAGTCCATTGGAAAGGTAAGAGCAGGCTGAGACCTATTCTTCTCATTCTCCTATGAACCCATTACTAACTCTCCAATGCCCAATTCCACAACAAAAAAAGAAAAATACCTAAAACCAGCAAAAACCAAAAATGGAAATCACAACTTTATCAGCAGACAATGACAATAGAGAACATATGTAAAAGACCGATATGCCAAATTTCTATGCTATACCATTAGAATTGAGATTAAATTAAGGATTGTGCATTACACTATCAAATAGAGAAATAGGAATATAAAATAGAGAACAAATCTCTGTATTAAATCATAAAGAAATAGAGTTATCATATGAGCAACCTATGTTACAGGCACACACATTCTCAAAGAATGAAAAACGGGATGGCCTAAACGACGGTGCCAAATGGTGGAGTCAACAACAGCGAGTGGACGGGATTGAAGAAGTGGAGACGGGATAAATGTCATCGTTGTTGTTACATCGAAGGGTTCGGATCCATGTTACTAGATCCTACATAGAGAAACCACACAGATCAAATTCATTGGAGCAAGAATTATCTTTATTAAATTGATGGAGAAATATTAAAATTTTAATGATATTAGGAGCAACAAGAACACTATTAAGATATAGAGAAGAAGATAAAGGGTTTGATAATAGAACTAACTATACGAGTAATAGTAGAGAAACAACATTACCAACAAGAAGAAAATATACCTGGGGAGGAGGCCACGTGAGAGCTTGCACCGGTTTCCATGTACTGATTGGTATTCGGTTGTTGAAGAGTCATTGTAGAAGATAATCCCGAAAGATCCCCGGCGAGGCAAGTACAGGCGCTGACTTTAATATTGTGGGCGCTTATATTTCATCTTTTTTTTAAGCGATGGGCGCATTCTTGGAGCAACATAGACAGCGTGTGGCTGAGAAAAAAACACACATGATGTTCATATGTCAATCAAATCAAAGAAATAGCACTAATTAATTAAAGAAAAACACACTTGCATGCATATATATATATACCTTTTCTTTGAAAATAATGGCATTAAGATCTTCCATCAAAGGGTGCTTCTTGGATTGGATCTTAACTTCCTTTAGCTTTGGTGTGTTTGGAACTGCCAAAGTAAATGTCTCTAATCTCGGACAGCCAGTCACGACAACCTTTGACAGGGACGGCCAATTAAAAGCATAGGATTGAGCAGCGCAGAAACTGGTGAGGTTTGGTAGGTTTATAAACTTGAGCTTTTTCACTTGAGGAAATTCAATTGTTTCAATATTGCTGATCTCTACACCTTCATCTTCCACACATATTTCTTCCACCATACTGCAATTTTCCACAGTGAGTATCTCTAGATTCAGTAGATGCTTGGCCAAGGAAGGTGTAAGTAAATTCCTCAAACTGTGGCACCCCCCGACATGTAGCTCTCTCAGATTCTCAAATCTCTGACTTAAGTCTCTTGTAATACCCTTCATCCAGATACATGTCAGCTTGTTTAACCAGGTTAGATTCAATTCTGTTGCGGAAGTTTCTTGGGATTTAGCCCTTCATCAAATATCACTTCTATTGATCCACAACTCGACATGTCAAGTTCTTCTAGCTTAGGTAAGCTTTGAAGAAAATGCAACCAAGTTGCAGCTGGAAGATTTATAAGTTTTTGCAGTATCACAGAACGTGTATGAGAGAAGCATTCAGGTGGAGTACTATTCCCGTCCAATATCGGCATATCCATCAAGTTCTCCAATCCATTAATCATCATGGTATTACTGTTTGTATTTACCTCCACCCTCACCTGCAGTTTTTGCATTGTTAACTCATATAATTAATTATGACATATATATTATAGACACTGCATGGCAATGTTTATAATGCTTAATTATTAATTTTAAAAATAATGTTAAAACATGCATGCCCAATAACTCAGAGAGATTGAATCGCATCAAAATCATAAAATTCATACCTGCTGATTCTCTAACTTGATTTCCGCCCTCCTTGGCTCTGAATTATTGTGTAATGAAAAATAAAGGGAAGACAGTTCCAGTTTGGGACAACCAATGATGGTAAAACGTTGCAATGAGAATTCAGTTGCATTCTCAGCATCCTTTCCTTTGGAAATACTTGTCAGATTTGCATTATCTTCAAGTTCCAGACGACCCAAATTAGGTAACAAAGGTGTGGATGCTGATGCTTCATCACTGCCAAATATCTCCTCCATCATCGAACAGTTACTAATGTAGACTTCACAGAGTATTGGGAACACAACAGATCTGGCACTGGCGGTACTGGACAGAGAGAATACATGGTGAAGACTGGGACATTCCTCAATAACAAGAATTTTGAGTTTTCTAGCTTCTATAGTGACATGAGGATCACGTAAATTCAACTCTGTCAACCCATTGCCGAGTAGATTCGCATCTTCCCCCACCTCAGATTCAAATTGAAATACCACACCCAGCGAGTCACACTCAGATACATCAAGGATTTCCACCATTTTTATCCCGCCACCGGAATAGGATGATGCCAAAACATTCTTTAGTTGATGGCATTTGGACACCTTCATTTTTTCAACAGAAACTTGTGTGTTGCAATGCCATATCATCTCACAACCGATATTCTCCATTTCAAGTTTGCGGAGTTTAACCTGCCAAATGATCGATTGTTATAATATCAATTATAAGAAGTAGAAGTAGAAGAAGAAATTAGTATCGAATAATTGAAACGTAGACTACTTACATCCTCATTGAATAAGTAGTGGTCCACATGTGATGTATCATTAACAATATTGCCACTGCTTATAAATGTCTTCATTTTTGGACAATTTTCCAAGATAACTTCTTTCATGGACATCCACTGTAGAGTATAATTGTTCCCACTGTAAAAGCTTGCGAGATTTCGAAGCCAAGTCAAATGAAGTTTGGCCAATTGAGGAAACAAAACATTTACAGCTCCCTCCTTGTCTTCTCCTTCCCCAATAATATGTTCCATATTGGGGCAGTTGCTTACTTTGAGAATCTGTAAGTTCTGAAAGCCCTGGCGTGCTTGAGCACCATTCTTCCACACATATTTCAACTTTGGCAAGCTACTTAAGTGCAATTCTTGTAGTTGGGGCAGAATTGAATTTGTTGCATTTTCCAGCTTCTCAATCTCAAATAACACTTCCACCTCAGGACATGACTCAATCTTGAGAATTTGTAAATTCTGAAATTGTTTCGTCCAGTCATCTTCAGTTGGCAGCAGGGTAAAATGGCTACCAATAGGCTGTACAGAATATGAAATGATATTGTTAATAATATTCTACTAATTTCATACAACACCATATATGTGTACTCTACACGTACAGGGCATTACAAGAGTCGAGTCATAATCAAATAGTAACTACACCATATATCCAACCCGATTTTTGACAGCCCCATCAATCCTTGAGTAACTACTCTTTCGCACAATGATGCATTATAACTTATATATAGAAATCTTAAAACAGACGTACCTTTGTGTTGGAGGATTGCGGTGTTGATGTGAAAACACTCTGAAGACTGTCTAGGCCGAGTATCTCCAAAGTCATCAACTGAGGAAGCTCAAATGCAACCGGAGATTTGCACAAAGCAATTAGCTCTGGCAAATGTTCTAGTACCAAGTTGGTTAGTTGAGGAAGCTTAATAATTGTAATTGCACCTGCTCCTCCCTCACCCTCCCGTCTCCTGCTGCTTTTCAGGTGGAAAACTTGTTCAATTCTGCTGCAGTGACTTACTTTTAAACTTTTGAGTTGTAACAAATTTGTAGCAATGTTAAATGGTAGGACATATTTCAGCGAATCACAAGAACAGAGATGAAGAGATTGTAGGTGGGTGAGGCTAGGACTTCCCCCACTAAAACCCTTCTTCAAACTCACTCCTAGCAAATCAAATAGATTCTCTCCAGCTTCAGAATCAGATCTTGAATACTCATGGTAACTTACATTTAGAATTTCAGTTTCCTTCAACAAGATATTAATCAGACTCACCATGCCCTGCTCAATTGTTTCTTCAACTGTGAGTCTAACATCCAATCTGTTGGGTAATTCATAATCCTCATTCCACCAACTTTGGTCAAAAATATAGCAGCCGATGCCTATATGAAACTTGATCAACTTCTCAAAGTGCCAGTCATTTGGATCGATTAAATGATTGCTGGGAAACGAGATGGCTAGATTGGTCAAGTTAGACAAACATCTGAATTCAGCAATGCTTGCATTCTCTGCTTCTTTGCCCTCTTCCTCCATTTCCCATGTCAGTTCATTGTTTCCCAAGAATAGGTTTTCCAGTTGCTTTAATCCAGACAGAACACCGTATGATATTTTGACAAAGGAAGAACCACAAGTATCTGTACAGTCTAACAACCTCAGCCGAGTAAGAAGCCCAAGTTCTGACGGCAACCAAACTCCATTTGAACCGTAGAAACTGAGGATTTCTAAACTCCCTAGTTCTCCAATTGCAGATAGATCTACGTTTTCAAGATCATAATGTTCTAGACACAGGGTTTGAATGTTCTCTAGGCTTGGGAATTCAAATGATGGAAGCTCTGGTGGCTCATCATAGACAATTTTTCCAGACAAAGCCAGAACATTTAGTTTCACCATCCCCTCAAAAAAATCTAATGAGATATCTGGCTGAAAATCTACTAACCTTAAGAGCTTCAACTTTGAAGAGTCAATTACTTTTTCAGAATTTTCGGAGTATTTGCAAGTACTCATAACACCAAATTCTTTATCCACATATCCAATTGATATGCCAACGTCTCGTACAACATCATGCATTCTGACATGCTCTGGCGTCTCGCTCTCCAGCAACAAAAATAATCTTTTCAGTTTAGCCACCAACGTATGGACTCTATTCCTTGCATCATGAACGGAATAATTGTCTTTTGTTAGTAAACCAATGCCCATCCCGCAACGAAGCAAAGTTTCAATTGGAATATCTGCATCTTCGGGGAAGACACAGCAAAGTAAGAATAAACCCTGCAGTTCCTCACACGTCAAGTAATCATAACTCAACTTTATACAGGAATGCGCTTTATCTCCATGCGTTCCATTTCTCAGCTGGCGAAGTGCATCCCTCCACTCAGGCTTATTTCTTCTTGCTGCTCTAAGTGTGCTCCCAACGGTAACAATGGCTATGGGTAAGCCACCACATTCATTTGAAACCTGCTCTGCTATGGGCGATATATCTGGAGCTTCGCAACAATCCCCAACACTTTTCTTGAAAAGAAGCCACGCTTCCTCTTTCGATAAAGTTGGAACTTCAAAATTAGTTGTGCTTTCGTTGTCCTCACCGCTCGCTAAGGAGACATCCTCCCTTCGAGATGTAAACAAAATTGTGTAGCCCCCTGAAGCTACGGATGGCAGTCCAATGTCCGCAAACGAAAGCTCGTCCCATACGTCGTCCAATACAAGTAAGAATTTCTCGTTGTTTTGGACTATTCTTTCATATAGTTTTGCTGCTCTTCCCTCCTCGCTTTGCTGGTCAAGTTTCAAACCAAGTCGGTCAGCAATTGCATCTTGGATCTTCTTTGAATCAGGTTTTTGAGAGACTGTGGCCTTGGCAACATAATCAAACAGCTTTTCTTCTCCCACTCTATTCAAAATCTTGTCCACCATTGTTGTTTTCCCCACTCCTCCAGGCCCGCATATACGGATCAAGCGGTCACTATCATCGTTCTTGAGAGCCTCCATGACCTTATCCATTATGAACACTCTGGAATCTAAATCCTGAAAACCTGCCAACGTGGGTACGACTTTTGGAGGCAGCGCAGGAGCAGCTATTTGGTCTGCAGAAAATTTGCCATTTTCAAAGAGTTTGGCGACATCTGGAGTATTCTTGGTAGCTTTCCTACTGACGGTGTAGCGCGACATTGGATTTGGACACCACCCATTCAGACAACAGCCTTTGTTAACTCTTGCAGGTCCAGATTCAAGAAACTGCTCAATCTCTCCCTTGGTCTTTTGTGCATCCTCTAGCCAGGTTTTGACCAAAGGCATAGGATCTCGTAAGTTCCTTTCCGCATCATCTACCATTAGTTGCACTCCTAATATCTGGTCGTCAAGATTCTTGACTTCTTCTCTGAGACTCTGAATGTTCCTTTTGTAGTAGAAAAGATAGCTAAACTGCTTCACAATTTTGGCCATGGCATATTCCACAATTTTGTCTGCCACTTTCCCGGGAATAGATGTCAAACAATCCATTCTTGCTTTCTTCTTTTTTGCTAAAGATACAATCAAAGGAACTGCAAAAACAAAGGGCAATAAGGAAATCAAGAAAGAGTCATATTTCAAGTGCAAATTCAATGGTAATGGAGAATAAGTAGCAAATATGAATCCAGTATATATAAAAACATATCAAAACAATTTACATACAGTTAATTTCTAGCATGGTATATATAATGAATAAAGAATGGGATATAGTGTTGTTGTAATTAACTACTTGTGTACATATATACTACAATGTTGATAATCAACAAAACCATCAGAAGCTATACATTTTACAATTTACATGTATATATATCAGAGCATATGATCAGAGACAGTTGAGCAAGTAGTGTTAGTGATGATTAACAGATACTCATTATCTCATCAATCTCTCACTAAATCCTTACTGCTGGAAACAATGTTTTTATGCTTTCAATAACATTTGATATTGTTTCCATTTATAATGATGTGGTGGCTCATCATTTCCGTTTCGAATAAGATGGTTTATAAAGGTTGACATTTTAGTAGTGGAAGCTCAAACCATTATATGTAGCCCATTTATCGAAATTTAACATGGTATCAGAGCAATTTGTTCAAATTTTTGCCCCTTAGAGGGTGGCGCAATAGTCAAGACACACATCTCTACGTAGGAGGTCGTGGGTTCAAATCTCATTGCGTCGGGTGGGGTGAGATTTGGGTTAAAAGGGGAGAGCTACCCCTGTTGTGTAGCTCATTTAATAATAATAATAAAAATGGTTTATAAGAAATTGGGGTTATGTTTTAGAAATTGTTGTAAGCAAAGTAAAAAGATATTACACTTATCTTTAGGGGTAACTTTACGTACTATTTTAATTCTTTTTCTTTCAAGTATAGTAAACAATTTTTCACATCATCTAATTTTCCGCACTTTCATAAAATTGAGACATTTTATGGAAAAGTGTATAACAAATCTCAGCCATTCATTTATATTTAAGTAGATGATGCAACTTTTATTCAGTTTTGTAATTACTAATTTGAAAACTGTAGTATTGTGTGTTAGTTGGAGGACAATTGAGCGGATTATGAATCTCCATATCCATCAATGCAAGTTAGAAAGAAGTAAACATTAATCATTACCCTAATACTAAATTTACCAAATTTATTGGCTGACTAATCTATACATACTATAAAAACTGAATAAATAAATAAAAAAAGAC
Source organism: Pelargonium nanum (assembly GCA_036897485.1). Lineage (NCBI taxonomy): Eukaryota > Viridiplantae > Streptophyta > Magnoliopsida > Geraniales > Geraniaceae > Pelargonium > Pelargonium nanum. The sequence goes on from JAYMTF010000284.1 coordinate 40,543, forward strand.
GTGGTTCATTTTTGTACTAAAATAACTTTACAAGAAGGCAAAACTTGTACTCACATTAAAAGTTACCTCAATTACACGCATACTTAAGAGTTTTTGGGCCAAACTTAAACTCAGGGTTAGCATAACTAATTTTTTCCATCAATTATGGTAATTGATATTAAAAAAAAAAAGTTATCAAAATTTAATTTGAATTTAATACTTTGATATTTTATTTTTCAAATATTCATTTTCACCCCCATTTCACAATTTTTATACTAACATAATAAATTTATCTCACATTTAACATTTCATCATTAAAATTATAAAATTATTTTAATGATTATGTGCACACTAACAATTAACTTTTTATATTCGTAATAAAACTTATAAAATGGAAGAAGTTAATAAAAAAAATTAGACATTTATCAATGCGACATAATACATGAGTCGTGTTCGCGTTATGTTAAAAGTTCAGTATCATGCTAAACATGTCAATCCGAACCCGACCAGTTTATTAAATGGATTGAATAACACGACACGAACAAAATCCGTTTATGAGCGAATTGACATGACCAACAAGTTTAAAATAGTTGGGTTTAAAATTTTTTTTGACAGGTTCTTAAAATTTAATTGTTAGTGTTGATATAAAATTACTAAGTAAAATTAAAATTGTGAAAAATGGTAAATATAGAAATTTTGAAATATATATATATATAT